>JAAGKR010000888.1:0-28613 GCA_011419295.1 Clarias macrocephalus | reverse complement strand
TCAAGACTTTTGCACAGTACCGTGTATTGCAGCACAGTGAGCAGCTATAGGTAAAACTATACATTTAAATTTTGTGCCAAAGGAAAGTATTCAGGATAAAAGCATTTGCAGATTGTTGGCAAAATTACAGGGCAACTGTGGCTTATCTTATTGAAGATGAGAGAGAGAGAGAGAGAGAGAGAGAGAGAGGTTGGTGTGGTGCGGGGTTTTGTGGATGTTTGGTAACATTAGTCATACAGTAATTAAACGGATAACAAGTATGACACATTGCTCTGTAAGACATAAAAAACTGCAGTCCTTGTAAAATTGATGTGGTGTAAGAGGAATAAAATGCAGGCTGGACATGCTGTTGTTGGAATAGAATCAACCTGAGGTTGGAAACTGTGATTTCGCTTCATTAATCCACCCCGGAATATGAACGTATTTACAGTATGTGCAACATTCTGCTTGATTTTTATTTTTTTTTCCAGGAAGGAATAAAAATCCTATTATTTTTCAAGAGCTTGTACTTTGGTAAGCTCCTTAAAACAAAACACAGACAACACCTTCCTCTTCTTCCCAGCAAACATGAAAGCCTGCGTGTCTTAAACGCCACAGAGTCTGCACTTCTTCTGGTAAACGTGATTACACTTACAGCATGTCTTCCTTTTCTCTCTCTCTCTCTCTCTCTCTCTCTCTCTCTCTCTCTTTATACTAAGCTTTTTTTTTCTTTCTTGCCAAAGCGAGCTCCTAACTGCTGGCGTATTTATTTAGGCGTCACACCGCAGAGATTTTCAGGAGTAATTCCTTGTGTGGTTTAAGAAGTGTATTCAAGCTTAAAATTAAATCTGCACTCCTCACTCCTCACTCCTGCCTGTCTGTAGTGACAGATGGGTTTTTGTTAAACCTCTGTCGTTAGTAAATGCTTTCAGGAAGAATTTATCCTGCACTCAATACTGATTGCTCATGAATATTGTATGTATCTGTAATATCTATACAATTACAATGAAATGCCTATAGTATATCAGTTGGTTATTTTCTTTTGTTGTCTTTGTAATATTTTATTTCAGTATAAACAGTGATGATGGAAATTGAGAAGGAATGTTTTTTTAAGGTGTGAAGAAAAACACAAAGGGTACAGAACAGACTCTAACATTACTGCTTCTGATTTAGAAAGGCTTGTTATTTCAGGACTTTAATTTCACTATGTTACTTTCAGAAGAAATTGTGCAAATAGTCTCCAAAATGCAATTTTCAGTCAAACAATCAACCAATAAAGCTCAGTAGTTATTACAAAAAAAAGACAGAAAAAAAGATAGAAAAAAACACTATTCTTTAAAAAAAAAATAATAATAATCATTATTTGGAGAAAATATTGTTTCGGGCCAAGAAAATCTAATATCTAATATGAGAAAATGTAATGTGTTATTACAAGAAAAATATGGAGATTTACTTTGGAAAGCATTATCCCAGCAAGAGCCCTAACGTAGGATGAACGTTTTAATATAGTTGTGCAGATGTTGTGACGACCTTCAATGTCAGTGAGTGCAACATGGTGTTTGCTCTGCATTCAAACTGCATCATATTCGCTTTTCCAGAACAGATCTGAGATCTCAAGCAATATTTCCTCACACATTTGGCTGGTTTCCAATTAAATATTTCAGTAAATTGCTGTTTTTTTTTTCTTATTTTCTTGCACTCATTTTTATGTACCTGCATTCACTAGCGTCAATCCTACAGTGGTCCAGCTATAATCAGACATTCCCTCATCAACCTCTCATTCAAAAGGGAATAACTACAGATTGTCACTGAAAACTGAAGACTCATCACATCTGAAGTGACTCCATGTAGGAAACTTAAAAACAATAACTTTGTCTTGTTTCTTCCTGCATTTGTCTTAGGTTCATCCAGTCACTTGGCAGGTCAAACAGTTCAATTTAAAATTTGCTTTAAAGTTTAAAGTTGTTTTGCGGCATTGTGTTAGGGGCATTCGTTCAACATTGTTCCGACATGATTTTATCCAAACAATTATAGCTTTCAAAAACAACCTAATACCAAAAATGCCAGATGGGACATTATAACAATCATCATGTAATTGCTAGAAAAAAACATTATAAAATTATACAAATTATAAAGTGAAAATGACAAACTGTGTAATCATATATTACTATTTTTTTTTGTACAAAATTGATCATCTGACCAAGTTTGACCCTAATGGCTTTCCAAAATTGCAGCCCGGTTATCCAGCTGTTTAGTGCTTCTAGATGGAAGTTTGGACAAAACCAAAGTTGTGCGCTCTAGCTACCTTTAAAAGGAACTATTTTTACAAGAATACATTAAATGTAATTTGTGGGAGTGGTGGCTCAGGTGGCTAAGGCTATAGGTTGTTGGTTTGAGAACCTGAGGATCTGGGTTTGAGCCCTGCGGTTAGTGAGTTGCCAAATCCATACCATCCAGCCACTGCATGCACTGTTGGTCTCGTTTGGGAATTTTAAGTTAATATTTGTTAAATGTTCATGTGTGAGATATTATGAAACTGCGTATTCCAACATTGCACATTTTTAATACAAGTAAATCGAAATATTTTACAATTGTGACTATGCCTGTGAATAACTAGATAAACATTTTAATCAATCGATGACACTAGTTTTAATGCAACAGAAGTGACACAGATTAGAATTAAGATTTTGTTGCTACAAGAAAATTGTTGTTTGTTTATAGAGCAAGAATAATATTTGGTAAACACAATGCATTATTAAGATTGGGGGAAAATTACCAATATGAAAATGAAAGAATTATACTTTATACTTGGATGAAACAAAAATAATATACAATGAAATACTGACTTATTGATAATTAATGCAGGAATTTCAGAATATTTAAAAATAATTACAGTGGTACCGCCTCACAAATTTTTACCTTAAGAACTGAAATTTTGGCAGAATTTCTTTTTTACATATTTTTTGTGGGAGGTTTTATTTATTTATTTATTTTTTGCATTTTGTGCAAGATTTAATAAAGACGTAGCACCATGGGTCCCAAAAATGTTAGCGAGGATGGTAGAAAGACGAAAACGGAGTCACTTTTAGTTTCAATTTTAAGGCAGCTGGTGCCAAGAGGAATCATAAATTATGGTAAATGCGGTTTAATGACTATTTATTTCATATTTCACTTCATTTGCATGTCTTTTCTAAATGTTTTCATTTTTAATATGCACAAAAAATAATAATAAAAGTGTTTGAAACTGGTAATATTAGTATTATTTTTGGTTGGCTAGAACGGATTATCTGCATGTACATTATTTCCTATGGGAAAGTGCAGTTTGCAATATGAAATTTTCGCCCTAAGCTCTCGCCTCCGGAACAGATTGAATGGTATGGGACCGCACAGGTTGTTTTATCAGGATAAAAGAGAACATCATCGTGGTCTGTGTGTGAAGTATGTAAGGTTTTGGCGTAAAATGTTGCAATCGTCTGCTGTTTTATTTCGCTCTGCCTCGCACAGTAGCACAGGCGTGATCAAAAAGAAATGATAAATAGCTTTCAGTCCACAGTTTAAACATGTAATCCGTTTCCTGCCCCAGTTCCTGTCTCATGAGACACTGCACCTGTTGTGGGTCAGTGAGGAGAGGATAATCATCAACAAGAGAGGAGCTTGTGGCTTGTGTGTGTGTGTGTGTGTGTGTGTGTGTGTGTGTGTGTGTGTGTGTGTGTGTGTGTGTGTGTGTGTGTGTGTGTGTGTGTGTGGAGGTGTGTGTGTGGAGGTGTGTGTTCAAAGTCTCCTTTTGTATGAATATGAATGGATAGCAGTGATGTTAGTAAAACGGAGAGAGTGAGGGAGAGACAGGAGGAGCGTTAGTGCAGGGAAGGGATGAAGGAAGCTGAGAGATAGAGTGCAGATGAATGAACCCTGACACTCCCTCACCTCTGATGTATAGCTCATTACCTCACAGGAATTAAACTCGCATTTCTCTGGCAACAAACATAAATTATGAGCCTTTCTATAACAATGAAGGCTGTGTCTCATTTCACATCTAATGGCTAAAGGTGTTTCCTTTTATTCAAGTCATAAAGCAGATGGTCTTAAAGGAATGCCGCACAAGCGTAGTCCCTTTGGAAATGAGGAAACTAATCAACAACAGCTGGGTGTGCGATGTACAGTAAACCCAAGGGAAGTTACTGTTACAGTGGTAAAGTTGTCAAACTCAAAAAAAGTTGACGGGGCTCTTGGCAGACCTTCGACACAATGTTGCTTCTGTCCTTCATGTCAAGGATCATTATCGTCTTTTTTTTTTGGATTTTTCCCTGATTTTCTCCCTAATTTAGTCGTGTCCAATTCCTCCCCGTCACTAGGGGGCTCCACATTAAGGCTACTACTACCACTCAGCCGGGAGGGCCGAAGACCATCACGTCTTTCCTTTGAACCATGTGACATCAGCCGACCGCATTTTTTCGAACTCGGAGGACGGCGCTATCCGCTCCCTCCGTTGCGCGAGCTCACAGACGCCCCTGACTGGCTGTAGAGCCGTGATTAATGTGGGAGCACCAAGTACCTCTCATCCCTCCCCTCCGAGAGAGCCCTCCGAGAGAGCCCTCCGAGAGAGCTCGGCCAATCAGCTCTCTCTAGACCTCCAGCTGCGAGAGGTTACAGCACCACCCGGGATTCGAACTAGCGATCTCCAGATGATAGGGCGAGCGCTTATACCACTGCGCCACTCGGAGGCCCCTTATCGTCTTTTTCGATATTTGTGGCATTATACATTGAGGAATTTGTCCCCAGGGGCCAGACCATCGATAGTGAATTCTTCTGCAAGGTTTCAAGGCGTCTGAGGGAGGCTGTACAGTAAAAATCAGGGCTTGTAAACACTTTTTGATAACCACTTGTATACCATATATAGACAAGACAATTTATATTGAAAAATAGGACAGTGTATTGTGGAACATACAGTACTGTGCAAAGTTGTTGAGCCTCCCCTCATTATGTAATATTAAATTAAAGAAATAAGGACACTTTTTTTTTTACTGTGACAGGCTTCAAAGTGCCGAAAGATTTTTGTTTTTTCATAAATTGGTTGTTTATTTAACATCCTCAGCAGCGACCTCATTTCCCCTCTCATCTATTCCACCCACTCAGCATTCAGCATCACTAGTGTACTAATCACCGCCCCGATCATCAGTTTCTCACTGGTTCATGCCTTAAGTTGGATGTTTTTTTTTGTTTGTTTGTTTGTTTGTTTTTTTTTATGCCTGAATGATCCATACTGTATATCATCATGTGGCTTAAAAAGAATCGTTCCCCTGAAACTGCTCAAGTAGAGGGTCTAATATATATAGCCTCACCAAACTCTCTTTTTTTACCTGAATAACTTCAGATTGTCCCTGTAACTTTTCCATGTTGGAAAATGAAAAACAACAACGTTGTCATGTTTCTTCCACTCTTTACTGCATCTGGCTTATCGGGTTCAACCAGTGCCAACTTGGCAATTCAGTGTCAAACGCCCCGGCTTGGTTTTGGAGTGGGACCAGATGTTCTCTTGTGTATATGAGGGGGTTGTGATGCTTGCTGATTAAGCTGAAGCTCTGAGTAAAATTGCCAGGCAGCATATACAGTATATGATAAATATTTCTAATTTTTATCATTCGATTAGTGATGCAGGAAGTGATGTAAAAAAAAAAAAACATGAATCAGCAACAAATACTGAACTTGCATTAAAGGTTTTAAAAGATTTATTTATACAACTTAAAACCAGGGCGTTGGTAGTCACACACACCCGTCCTTTGGAATCAACAGGAATGTCAGACACCCTCTATACAGGCTCATACACTAAGAAGATTCAGGTCGGGAGCTTCAGTTGTTGCTCGTGTCAAACATTATATTATGGAAAGTTTGACGTGAGCCGACCTGAAAAATGTTAGCAAAAAAACATAAGCAAAGTGACTGATAAATGTGAGCGAAGTGAGTTTGACTCTGGCAGGCTTGTTGGAGTCATGTTTCATTGGGGTGCTTTTTAGTGGCCAGACTGGTTGGTGATGACACGAAGGATAACATACTGCATATATATGTATAACTAACCACTCTCTATAAACATGCTGAGCAGAAAAGCATCTCAGAAATCACGTCAAATGCAGAAGATAGCATGAGGTTCCACAGAACACAAATCTGAGGTTAGGTACAGATACTTGTCCGTTTTTTGGTGAGTTTTAAATTCAATAAATTTGAATCCAATCTGGGCTCATTTAGCTAAAAAGCATGATGCTCAGTTTTTATACAGAACAGATACAAGTTCCAAATGGGTTATTTCCCTACTCCCTGCCCCGGCCTTACACTGATTTATACAACAGTCAGTTCTGATCGAGTAATTTGATTGGTCAAGAGGGATTCCATGAGTGCTGATATAGAGCATATTACTGGGATGTTTAACTGCACTTCATACAGTAGGTGTTCTAAAAACCGTTAACCCCTTAATCACTACTTGGGTTGTGAAACACCATAGTTCACTAGCTTTCCATTTAATGTTATTTGAGATTCAATCCCAGAACCTTGGGTGTTAGCTGATATTCCAAATCTGAGTAAGTAAAAATAATAAGTGGAAGTTTCCCAGGAATGTCCACTACTTCCATACTACCAGGAATTATTTACTTTAGAACTACTTTCACTCTGTTATTTATTCTAACTTCTGTTCCACTAGTTACTGTTCCTCTAGAATTGGAATCTGTTGGTAATAAATGGAATCTGTATAACTGCAAATTACTCTACCTAGCCAAAAAAAAAAAAAGTCACCATTACTGAAGAGTCAAATTATTGGGCTGCATAAAGGACAGAAAACAACTAAGGAGATGTGAAATGATTGAAACATGGTTAAGAATGCTTCAACATGATATCAAAATCTGTAAGGATAGTGCTGAACCGTCGACTATGCACAAGAAATGTGGTCAGGAAAAAAACATGAATAGAGATTATTTAGACACTTGGTTAAGTTGCATAGTAAAAAACAAAAAATGTAAAAACCAAGGCTATGCTTATTAGTGAAAGTAAAAGCATCTCTATGCAGACACAACGTGCTGAAAACTCACAGGGTTGGGACTAAACAGATGTGAGGACATACTGTAAAAAACAGTTTTTATGTTTTGAGACTGATCACGAAAAGGCATCATTTTAATAGGTATCATAAAGATTGGACTTTGTTGCATTAGAACATGGTCATGAGGTCTGAGGAGTCCAGATTGATTTTATTCCATAGCAATGGACATGTCAGGGTAAGAAGCATGAAGCGATCATGCATAGTGGCCACTGTACAAGTCACTGGAGGCAGGGTTATGATATGAGTTGCTTCAGTTGGTCCTGAGAGTCTAAATGTACTGAATGACATTTACATCAATCACATCAATGGAGCTTTTCTTCCATGATGGCACAGGCATACGGTATTCCTATAGACTTCAGTTATGAAAGAGTGGCTCTGAGAGCATGAAGAATAATTTCACACATGAACCGGGCACCACATTGTTTACTGTAAGCAAAGTAAAGTTTTTGGCCAGGCAGTGTATTAAAGCAATATCACACTTGAGGTGTGCTGATATTCACTACAACAGTACTCTCTCTTGTGTGATACTGTTCAATTATCTTATACTTGTAGCAATCTAAATTTCCATTTCCTTCGCAGCGTTTAATTCTGTAAGTGAAATTGCCAGATACTGTATCCCCATTTCACTTACACACACACACACACACACACACACACAGCTCCACGTACTAGCACAGCACAACAATCGCCTTCTCGCTTCTGAATCAAAATGGGCACACAAGATCCATTTCACTGCTTATAAAAGCAGTTTGGACGCCATTAATAAAGAGTAAGACGTGAAATACAATGCAGGCAACTTTGCAATTCAACAGCTCACAGGTCATAAATTTTAGCACCAAGGGGTCAGATATGACTCTTGCACCAAACTATAACTATGTGGATTAATCACAGATGTACGGTATTGCACAAATGCCTCTGGCAGACCAAACGCTACCTCTCAGCTCACAACAGCTTAAAGTGCTGCTGCTGGAAAAAGAGCTTTTAAAAAATGAATGTAGCTGTAAATACATTTGTGGAAATCATTAATACATAGCAGCATTTATCATTGTCATTAATTAGACATGTTTAACTGTACTGTATTGTGAAACATTCTTGTTTATGGCTTGGGCTTGTTTTCAGATGTTTTTGTACAGTACAAATTATTGGATTTTGTTTATTATTATTATTATTATTATTATTATTATTATTATTTATTTTTGTTTGTTTGTTTGTTTGTTTGTTTGTTTGTTTTATTATTATTATTATTATTATTATTATTATTATTATTATTATTACAAGGCACCACCTTTTATATGCCCTAAAAAGCTAAAGTAATAAGTAAAGTAATGAGATTTTACTTTTTGGTTTTACACTATATAAATATACTGGCTCATTGCAAAGCTGCAGAAAAATGAATGTGTTTACATTACAGCATTTGGCAGACACCTTTGCTCAGAGCAGTTACATTTTTATCTCTCTATACATCTGAGGAGTTGAGGGCCTTGTCTAACAGTGGCAACTTGGTGGTGGTGAAGTTTGAACCTGGGACCTTTTGATCAGTAGTCCAATGCCTTAATCACTGAGCTACCTCCTCCACTAATATTAGTTAATTAGTTAAGTAGACTTATTATAAAGTGTATTATAAAAGTGGATATAATAGTGGATATTATACATACTACTGAGCGTTGTACAATTTATTACTTAGTTTAATGAGATTATTAGATTGCTACAGTATGTAAGAAAATAATTGATTAAACCAATGTCTCTAAATGAGTCTTGCTAGCTTGAATGTTAAAACGCCTGCATCTGAAAACAGATTATTTTCAGCTAATAAACCTCAAATTATCTCAGCTCCTTACTATAGGTTACATTTACATTACCACCACATCATTACCATGACGCAATACTGATTTTAAACCCTGAAGTGACACATCTTTTCAGATTTGAGTCACTTTCAGATATGGTACTAGATCATATATAGATATTTGGTCATGTGACTTGAATGAGACACAGACAGCATTTTTCAGTACTAGCAATAGCTGCTAAAACAGCTAAAGCAAGGCATCTGGCTTTTATTTCTTCTTCTCGACCTCAACAATTGCAGCCGACCACCTGCTTCGTCCTCCAGGGCAAAACCCCAACAAAATTTTTGCAAAAAAAATGTGTTTATACAAATATGATGGGTTTTAACCCAAATGACATGAGCAAACACCCGTCGATGTGTGTACACTTGCAGACAGATGCATTCACATAAGAGTCAGAAAAAAGCCAAATGAACAACATAGCTTGTGGTGGGAAAGTAGCCATAGAGAATAAGCAATGAGCATGGAGCATTGCTTGCTGGGTTGTGCTCGCCTCTTCTTGAAAATCAAATCAAAAAAAGAAAGAAAAAAAAAACATGCTTTTGCCTGTGATATCCTGTTTGCCAATTGCTTGTTTTCATTAAATACTAATCTGCATTATACTGTACTTTTCTTTCAACATAAAGTTACTATTGATCAAGAAAGACATGAACGGCATCTACCTGTGACTTGGCCAGGAATAAGCAATAATGAAAGGATGAAACTGGCTGAAACCCAGTTCAACTTGCACTTCTTATACAGACCCAACACACATACGCTCAAATTAGAACCACTACACTGACGTCCCTAATCTCTCATCTGCACTGCCCAGATGGTCATAATCTAATGTGTGTTTGGCCTGCAGGCCAGGTGAAATTAAACCAAAGACCTTTAAAATCAATTACCTAGTGTTCAGGGCCATTCCTTCACTCCTACCACAGACATGCCTGCCAGTCCAAGAGCACACACTCCATGTCACTCACTGCTACATCCAAAATTGAATAACCAAGGGCCCTTTGAATTATTGATTAGCCTTTTCATCTGGTTTAATTATTATTTCCAGACACACAGGCAATCTGACACCATGCCAGTGGCATGTTTTAGGAAAAGGCTAACACTAACAAGGTAAAAAAAAAAAAAGAAAGTTGGCTCATCCACTTATGTTGACTTTATATGAATGTGCTTCATTGTAAACATTAAACTCTAGAAAAAAAGTGAACTAAAGTTGTATAAAATGGCAAATTTGAGAATTAGTTTGACACGTTTACAGCATTTGGCAGACACCTTTATCCAGAGCAACTAACTTTTCTTCTCATTACATATCTGTGCATTTGAGGGTTTAGGATCTTGCTCAAGGGCCCAAAGGTGGCAACATGGTGGTACTGGGGTTTGAACCCGGAATCACAAGTTACCCGTGCACGATGATAAAATTAAATAAAATGCTCAACATTTTTTAGACTCTGCTTGGAACTAACACAAAAAAAAAAAAAACCTTCTGTTGGAGTTGTGCGTTTGGGTCCTGACTCTGACTTTCATACAATTTTTAAGCAAAATCAGACAAGGAATTTTAATGGTTTCCTGAACACTTCTATTAACAGGTAATTAATATCAATTAGCTGATATTTCACACACAATACGACAAAATACCTGTTTAACTTTCCAAAGAAGTCAGAAGTGTGTCTACAGTTGCATGTTGCCATGCCAACATAATGACTACAGCTGATAACTAGTAACTGTAGCAATGTACTGGTGTAATAAACTGTTGATAAAATTGGAATTCTATGTTTCATATAGTGAACACAGACAAGCAGACTGAAAAGTACCAATATTGTCAGTCCTATGAGAATGCCACTTGTTCAACCAAGTACGTGGACAGGTGACTTTTGTATAATTAGCATTCCTGAGGTGTGATGGTGGGCCCAGAGTCAGTGCCTCTTACTATCTGCCACCCTCGCACTCAACAAAGCAGAGGAAAACCCAACATGTATTCAGCACCATGGTCAGCTCCACCTCATGCCTACTCACTGTGGCTAGAAGCAGTACAGCATCTACAATACCTACCTGGTGTCAACAGCACGCAAAAAAGGGACCAACCAACACTAGAGGAGTGAGTAGAATGGCCTGGATGTGAGACTCATGGTCCTTCTTTTCTGCACTCTCTTTTTCAGAACTGAGGAAGCCTTCAATTTGGGACACTGCTGGGAAGGAAGGGACTGCGCCTCAGCCTTGCTGCCCCATCCTGCCTGCCCAAGACTTCTTCATACACTTCTTTCCTTGGTGTTCCCTGTGTCTGTATTCTGACCTGCCCCTGCTAAATGATAAACGCCTAGGTCACTTTAAATTTTCATCATCATGAGCATGCCTTGTTGAAATATACTGTTTGTTTTCTGTATGGTTTACAGTTTACTGTAAAGTCTGGTGTATGCATTTATAGTATTTATTGACTTTGAAATGTTTGTCACTGTGTCTGACGTTGTGTCATGTTCGTTGCATCCATCTGTTATGAGGGGAATGCCAACAAAGCCTACTTAAACCTGACGCTAAAGCTTTTTTTTTTTTTCATTTCTGCATGCAAAAGCAAAGAAGGCAACAAAAAGGTCTCCTTAAATGCATTCAGAGTTCACTGACATATTGTTCCATTAACTCTGAATACCTAACATAATTCCTTTTGTTTCTCTGGTGCCTTTCTCACACTTCTCACTGATGGCTGAGATAAGCTTTCCATGCTTCGGTGTTTTCTGTCTGCTATTTATGCATGAAACCTCTTCTGAATTTCAACAGCTGAGATATTTCAGAAACCTCTGTACACTCTGTTCAAGAAGAAGTATGAAATTGCAAGCCCTGGACCTGGACCTGCCCTTGTAACAGTATGCAGTGAAAAAAAAGGATGAAATTGCATACAGGTAGGCAAAAACAATGCAAGAAAGGACTATTATGTTTGCTCTTTTATAACGATCTCTGTACTGTACCTGATTTTGGACCGATCCTAGATAAAATCTAAAGCATCTCTTCTATCCATAGAGAGTGGGAGAAGTGCACTCTGAGAGTGCAATGAGAGGCGGAGTAGTTTTATTAGGATCATGTAACACTCTCTGGCAGATTAATGCCTGCAGCGTTCAGCCCGAAATCACGCAGCGGCGAAGTCAGGAATCTCTGACATCTGTAGATGTAGAACATTGATGTAATTGGTAAATATTTGACAGTCCTTCAAAGCCTTCTGCAAAAGAGCTTTTGCAATGTTTAAAATGAAATTCTGCTCCACTGAAAAGAATCTATCACTATTTTGTAAATCAATCAAGACTACAGTAGATATGCTCTTATGCCTAATATTTAGCTAATTTAAATCTGTGCCTTAGAGCCTGGCTTATATCTTGACTGACTTATGGTGATGTTACAAAAAATTGAAATACCACCAGATCCATACACAGTGTATTCATTTATTTAACACAAATGCCATAAGCGATACAAAATCATACCTCCTGATGGAGAACAAAACAAAGCACTGTTACGTCAGTGTGATAATGGAGTTTTTAACAGCTCTTCCAGTCAAAGCCGAAATGCAACCCAAGAGGATAATAAGTTAAATATTTATGGAAATATTTAAGAGGTAATAAACTATTAATGAATCACACATTTATTTCCACCTCCTTACCACCTCCATAATGAAATAGTTCACAGCTTCAGCTGTGAAATGTCTTTAAGACCACAAACTGATTAAAGTGCAAAAATAAAGGTGGGAGGTGAATATAAAAAAAGAGAGTAGAGTTTTTACTACTTTAGCAAACTCTCTTGCTTGTTTACGGTAGGTAGGTTTGAACCTCTGTACATTTGACTAAGTCTATAGTACTGTGTTTTGTGCCACCACTTAGTTCTTCATGTTAAATGAAATTAATTGATGTAGGTTTTACTGTGACATGGTGCAAAGTCTCTGAAGATAAAATAAAAAAATTGGTGGTTTATGTAATAACCTCAGCAGCGATCTCATTTCCCCTCTCGTCTGTTCCAACCACTTAGCATTCAGCGTCACCAGTATACTAATCACCGGCCTGATCATCTGTCATAATCTGCACTTGTTTTTTACTGGTTCATTCCTTAATTTAGATGTTTTTTATGCTTAAATGATTCATAGGTCACTTAGCGGCTTAGCAACCAAAAAAACATTTGTCTGAACCTGGTCAGGTTCAGGGACTGGAAAGAAAATGAGAGGCAAAAAGTCCTTCATGAAGCCTGGAAAACCATTCCTCAAGCCTACATAAACAAATATACAAGAAAGTCTGGCTCTTTGGAAGCAAAAATATGAAAAGATTAGTTTCTCAAATACTGTACATTTGTCATAGGAGCTAATTGGACTTTTGTCAGGACATCCTGTAGATGGAAATAAATGTTGTGACATTGCATAAGCTTATTGAAATGATGAGGCTATGGTGAATGTGTGCCATAATTCAAGCAAAACGCCAGAGTGTGTTTCTTTTTTTTCTTTTTTTTTCTTTTGCTTTCAAAGCAGTGTATATTAAAGAAAAAGCCATTGAGGCCTGGGAATGTTGCAGCTTTTAAAGTTACTCTCCAAAAGGTTTCTCTGTGGAGAAGGTGTTTTAGTCTGTCTCCTCCTCTTACAGACTTGGGGATAACCTATGAGTTTTAATGAGTTAGGTGTTGTGTGTCCTGCTGTTTTACAGTATAATGATTAGCCAAGGGATAGTGAGGATTTTCACTCTGTATTGCAAGTTTATGTTCAGACAGTCTTTCTTTGAGTCTCCCTTTAGTATGTCCAATATCAAATCATTCACACTCACGTACAAGACTACAGTATATACCACAAATAATGTGTTAGAGTTGGCAAAACTCATAACCTGGTAGATTTTCTGGGTGAAGACATCTTTGAAGCAGTCAATTTTTGAAAACATTAGTGCAGTAGTTACATCTGCCACAGCTATAATTACCCAGTGGGCACTGAGGCCACGTAGAACTATTGGAGGGGGTAAGGGGCAGGCAGCTCCTCACCAATTTATCTTTCAGTGTTGGATTGCATGTAAATGAGAATGTATAAGAAAACACAATTAGTACGATAGTAGATCACTTTGCATAACAGTTATTCTGGATATTTTGGTGGAGACCAAAATTTAAAAGAAACGATGAACTCGTTGTTTTTGCCTTTTTGACTGCTCCCATCAAGGGGTGTACACAACTTGGCTCAGGTTGTACACCGGATGCTCAACCCTCCAAGTTTATCTGGGATTGTTACCGGCACTTCATCCAGTGGCTGGGATTTGGGCATGGGCTTGGAATCAAGCATGGGCCTTCTTCGTAGCAAGGTGTGAAACCTACCACTGAGCCAACAGTACCCATCTGCTGTACCATTTAGTTTTGTCCAAGTAAGGATTAACGGCTCTGTAGACGTCTATCTTCCCATAGGACCAGCACAACTCGGAGCATATGTCATTCCCATGGCAGTGCCTTTCTCCTGTTTATAGAGATCATCCTGAAATACTATTATGTTGCTTTAAGTGTCCATTCTGTCAATGACAATATAAAGAATATTTTCCTCTTGAGAATCAATAGCCATAGTGACCAATAATGTGCAGTTATGCATTTATTTTATTTTATTTTAATTTATTTATTAATTAATTAATTAATTTATTTATTTATTTATTTATTTATTTACAAATATGTGTGGTATCTTTGAGGAAGGAAGGCAGAGTAAAAACAAAAAGTTTGATAAAATAATTAATAAATGTGGAGGCCATATCAGTTAGTCAGTTTTTAAATTTTGCCTAGCTATGGATGAATAAATGCATTTTTTTTTTACTTTTTTATCTGCTTTCAAATACTCCACTTTTTTTTCCTTACTGAGAAAATATATCTGTTTTTTATTGATATATCCAAAAAAAAAAAATTTAAAGCATCAGTTTCTTGTTTATCCTAATTGAGGATCCACTCAGTTCTTCCTAATTCACTTTATTCTTTGTTATGGTGAAGACCAAGGATGAGTCTTTTGAGGAGCTGCTCTGTTCTTATTTTGAAAGTTTTTGTGGACATGATAACTAATGGTTCTTTAAAAATTAACAAAGCGAAGTCTTTTCTTGGTGAGCAAAATCATTTTTCGAGGATGAGGAAGTGGAATCTTTGCTCTTTGCTCAAAGATACCAAGAACAGCAAACTCTTACTCACCTTTCATCTATACTGCTTTATCCTGCATGTAGGGTCAAGGGAGGCCTGGAGCCTATTGCAGGAGACTTGAAGGGCATGAGGTGGTTATACCCTGGACAAGGTGCTAATCCATCACAGGGCACACGCACAAATACAGTAAATACACACACTCACTCATACACCACAGGCAATTTGGGAACAACAGTTATCCTAATCTGCATGTCTTTGGACTGTGGGAGGAAACTGGAGTACCCAGATGAAACTCACCAAGCACAGAGAGAACATGCAAACTTTATGCACACAGACTGCGGCTGGGAATCGAACCCACACCATGGAGGTGCAAGGCAATAGTGATGACCAATATGTCACTGTAGGTGCCAAACCAACACTATCATATCATGATTATCATTTCACGTTTTTTGCTTTCCGATGACTGCATGGCTGGTCTTTCTAGAGGCTTATCCTATGCATGTTCATATACCACTAATGAGTTTAAAAGTAATGTTAAGTTGCTTAACCTTCATCCAAACCTCCATTTGACAGCCTCTACCTTCAAACCTATGAATGTGAATGCGGTAGAAGGAGTAGAAGATGGCACAGATTAAATGTTACAAGGGGAGACAGGACCAATACATTCAAGAGGCTCTAAGCCTCTTAAGTAATCCTAAATAGTATCTGCCCCTAAGATCTAATCAATTGAAACGTGTGGAACAAAAGCTAAATAAGTTAATTGCCAAGCCTAAGGAGAAATGGATAACAGAAAACGAACCTAGAAACTCTTGTTTAGCATCATTTGATGTGTCCCTTACCTCCTCCAGTAGTCCTACATGGCTTCAGCATTTGGTGGGTAATTATAGCTGTGGCAGAAGTAATCACTGCATGAATATTGTCAAAATTGGAACTGCATATAGTGCAATTAATCATATCACAGTGTAACTGTGTAACAGAATTAACCGATCCTTACTTGGACCAAATGAAATGGTACGGCAAATACAGTGATGACTTAATCAATAGTGTTATGGGAACTGAGGAAGAGCTTTTAGAGTTCAGCCTCACAAGAACATCAATTCAACAAAAAAGAGAAAATTAACTTGGGCTTAGATTATAGCATATCCAAAATATTTTTTGGACTTAACCATAAAAAAGACCATCCACAATCAGAAAAAGCAGTGATCATAGCACCATTTTAAAACCAGAACACTTTCATCCTTCCTAGCCCCATTTCTCTCCTTTAGGAGAGTTTCAGAGGTTGAGAAGATGTGATTCGGAAGATGACTTTGATTAACAGGAAATTATAATGGGTTAAAGATTCATTTAAAGGGGATATCCTTAATGATGCAAATTCCAAAGCTTAATCTTTCAACAGGAAAAAAGAAAGCTCTTGCCTCCGACATTATCAAAAATAACTGGAATATTATACAAAGTGATCCTATCTTACTAACTGTGTTTCCTGATCCTCCTGCTTTCTCATTTAGACAGGCTCCCACACTGAAAGACAAATTGGTCATTAGCTACCTGCCCCTTACCTCCTCCAGTAGTCCTACATGGCTTCAGCTTTCGCTTGGTAATTATGGCTGTGGCAGATGTAACCACTGCACTAATATTATCAAAGTGGTCTGCTTCAAAGGTGTTTTCACCCAGAAAATCTACCAGCTACTTTTTTTGCCAGCTACTACACATACTTTGTCATTTGAAAATGTTTTCTTTTGGACATACTAAGCGTTGGACTGGATGAATTTTATCTTGCAATTTGAAGTGAAGATCTTCACTATCACATGGCTAAACATTTATAAAAAATAAAAATAAAAAGCAAGACACACATACACTAACTTATTAAAACCCATAGCCATTGAGGCTATCCACAAGTCTGTAAATGAGAAAACATCTGGATTAAAAGCTACAACATTCTCAGGCCTGAATGACGGCATTGATTTCTTCAATATAGTTTGACCAAATTAAATCGAGTTCCTTTTTGGCATGTACGTATACTAATGAACGTGTATTATTTTGTGTGGGAGTCATCATCATTGGTATTTTATAATAATTTTTTAATGCAGAAATGTGATTATGGTTTGAGTTCTGGTTTACTTTTAAATGGACTTTTATATCTATTTTTTCCCTTTTCTTTGGTTTTCTTTTTTTTTTTCTTCTTGGTTTCCATATGAGTTTATTACATTATGTATTTCTTTTTCTATGTCTTTGAGTGATTTATGTCATTATATAATGATTTACTTTCCCTGAACTTTGCACCCTGATGAAGGCATGCGTTAGCTGAAACGGATCAGTTAGTCAGGTTTTAACTTTAACCAGAAAGTGACCAATAAAGACTTTTTACCTTTTTGAGCAAGACATGTTTTTTGCACCTGATATTACAACATTTGTCTGTCCACTTTTGGACTGCAAAGGGGACATAATTTACCAGGCAGTGGCAAACCCCACATTCAAAACATATCTGAAAACGTTATCTCATCTTAAGTAATACGTTGTCTCCTTAATAATTGCTTTGAGGTCGTTGTGAATTGCCTCAAAACCGTCCACATTCTTCCTATTCAATAATGTGAGCTACAAGCCTGACTAACTTCTAACCCAAGGCTAAATCCCAAATCCTTCTCTAACCTTTGATCAAGTGTAGTACTTGGTGTGATGATTAAGGAGTTCTAATTTACACCATACAGGGCACCCCTGACCCCCAAAGAGGCATTGGTGACTTTTCATGGGAGGTTTCTCACCTGCCATGTGGACAGCCTTTGTTCAAACCAACCCGATGCCCAAACCCCAGCCACTAGATGCAGTGCAGGTCACAAGCCTAGATAAAATGGGAGGGTTATGTCAGGAAAGGCATCCCGCATAAAACTTATGCTGAGTTGTTTACAAATTGGATGGTCTGCTGTGGGGACCCCTCAACGGCAGAGGCACTAGCTTTCCACTTTATGCTAATTATGATTTAACCCCAGAACAGTTACTCACTCACTCATCAATGCCTTTATCATCTCATTTGCACCAGACGCACAGAATGAGCTAACACTATCTCTAGCAAACACCAACAATCATTGAAGAAATCACATATTTGTACACTGTAATTATAAGTAATTATCAAGTAATCTTTCTGGATTTATTATTATTATTATTATTATTATTATTATTATTATTATTATTTTGGTGTTCAAAATACACATTAAACGTAATTATCAATGAAAAAAAATACCTCAGGATTTAAAAAAAAAATTGCCTTAAGAACTGAAAAAATTTTTGGCAAACGAAATACACCAAACTGAACAGCAACTTGCACCTATGTTGCGTGTACGTGTTAGTAGAAAGCCAAGCAAAGTAAGTCTATGTATTTTGTGGTTGTTGTTTTTTTTTTTTTTTTCATTTTGTGCAAGAGGCAAACACGACAGCAAGAAGAAAAAAGAGCCACTTTCACTTTTGTTTTTTTAAGCAGCCTGTGCCAAGAGGAATCATAAATTAAGGTTAAGTGAGGTTTAAGGTGTAATTATTTCCTAGTACACTTCATTTACATGTCTTTCCTAAACGCTTTGATTGGTTTTATATACAAAGACATGATTATAGTGCTGGAATTTGGTAATATTGGTAATATTTTGGGGTGGCTGGAACGGATTACCGCCATTTATGTTGTTTCCTATGGGAAAATGTGTCTTGTAATATGAAGAACTTAAGAAGAAGAATACTTCAGAACTCGGAACGGATTAATTTGTATACGGAGGTACCGCTGTAATAGCCTAATGTCAATTAATGGTACGTACTGCTGTTTGCGGTTGTATTTGACAGTCCTGTGTCTGAAAAAGGTTTGTTTTGTTTCTGCACATAACCCACAAAGGTTTTTTATTTATTATTATTTTTTACTAGTAGATGTACGTCCTTGTTTATTTATTTATAGTAAAATAAGACTAGTCAAGGTCGAGAGTGAAAACCAAGCCTTTGCTTCAAATAACTGAGTGAAGTATACAAACCTCTGTGGTATTTTTTTGTATTTTTTTTCCTTTGACATTTGATGCTTTTCTGCCTTTTGGTTGTTGTTTTTTTTTTTGTTTGTTTGTTTGTTTGTTTTTCCTTTGACCTTTGCTACTGCAATATCAGCGACTCCATATTGATGGACCGGGACCTACCACGTTCTGGTAACCATCAGCTTATGCTAGGGGGAAAAAAAACATCATAAGTCAGCTCGCAAAAGTTATTTTTGAGCCAAATTCTGATTTAGAAATCCATTTTGGAATAAATAAAGAAAGCATTCCCTCACGTCTTAACAGCTCTTTTTACAGTCCGTGTAGCACATCTCGGAGATAAACAACTGCTTTTCAGCATCTGCGCCTTCACCCCACTGAGTCATCTAAGCTCTGCTTTATCAAACAGCCTCGTCAGCAGGGAACCACACCTGAGTGCTGCTGCTGCCTGTCAGCTACAGGGGAGACAGAGAGAGCGATGGAGGTAGGATGTGTGATCTGCCTTGTCATCACATAATGAATGGGGCTGCGTGAAGATGGAGAGCACTATACTGTAACACAGCACTGCAGGGATTTTAGGAAAATGAGGAGCGGTAACTTGACTCTACAAAGAGTGCTTTAGAAAATAACATGATAAACAGAGCCCAAGCTGGCCCAGCAGTTCCTGGAAAATAAATGTTTGAACAAATGTTTATCTGATTCATGGTGACTTTTGTCACAAGTGGTGTGAAATTAACAATCAGATTTGATGTCTGCTGGTGAATTGAAAACGATTAAGAAGGAAAATTATAATTGTTGAAATCTTTCTGTTAGGTGTCTTTATTGGACATTCTAGGAAGGAGTCTGCAGGTCCAGGGATTTTTTTTACAGTCACAGTTGTTTCCTACCACATGCAAGTCTTCAGAACCAAAGACATTTTTTTTTTTGAAGAAATGAATGCTTACAGCTACACTGTCTGGTGAAATAATCAAGCAAAGAAAACAACTAAGGAGATTTGACATTACTGGAACTGGTTTAAGGACCCTTCAACACTTTATAAGAACCTGGAAGGATAGTGCTGAACTTTCTGAAGAAACGTTTTTAGAAAGAAGAAATCATGAATGGAGATCACCCAAACACTTGGTGAAGTTCTCACCAATTTATCCTGTATCCAGGGGGCATGAGGGCATGAGGCACCCTGGACAAGGTGCCAATCCTTTGCAAGGCACACATACACACACAAACACACACACTACAGGAGTAATGGGGAAACACCAATCAGCCTAATCTGCATGTCTTTGGACTGGGGGAGGAGACCAGAGTACCTGAGAGAGAAAAGCCACCAAGCGAAAGGGAGTTCATTCAAACTCCATGCACGGAGAAGTGGGAATCGAACCCGGACCCAGAAGGCGCATGGCGACGGTGCTAATCACTAAGTCGCCGTGCCGCCACCTTGGTGAAGTTGCTTGGTAAAAGGTTCTGAGCTATGTTAATAGTGAAAGTAAGAGCATTTCCATACACATACAATGAGAACTCACAGGATTGGGACTAAACAGCTGTGTGACCATGAGGGAAGAAGGGAAGTGCATGAAGCGATGCAACTCGAGGCAGTGTTATGATCTGGGTGAAAAAGGCATCACACCTTTCTACTCATACTCATTGATTAAAAATAATAAGAATAATGAATTTCTGATCAAAGTTGTTCAGGATCTGTTCCACAGCCTGGAAATGGCAAGGAGACATAACTAGACGGTTTGGAGCTGCTTCAACTTTACCTGTTGAAGCAATCGGAATTAAAAAATTCTCTAAACATGCACAATCAGAATGTTTTAATCACTTTTGATACCAAGACCAAGACGGCAGCCCTTCCTTAAGAAGATGCTTAACTTAGATTATCCACGATAAAGTAACCCTATAATGTGCATGACATCCCTTTTAAATATTTTACTCTTGTTCTTAATGTAACATGGCCAACAAAATTACGAATTAGATTTTAAACAGTATAATTTTTATATGTTTTTATACAGATGGGAAACGCTTTCTTCGTCCATTAGTAGTGCATATACAGTAATAGTTTGTAAAGTGTTTTATCGCTTTTATACTACAGTACAGCAGCTTGTAAAGCTATACAGCACTCCAGAGTGTGATGGCATTATAGAAAATATAGCGGTTGTATCAGTAACTGCTTTCCTCATAATGATTTATTCTGGGTTGTTAACCCGAATGTTTCAAAGGTAATTAAGTACCAGAAGCCGGATGACGATCTGTTGCACTTGTGCTGTACCATGCCACACATCCAGATCCCCAGATGAGCGCAGAACAACACTAGAAGTGTGTTCAAGAGTAAGAATCCATTTGTCTACATGTACACTACAGCCCGTGCCGGGGAAAACACTGGCAAGCATGCCGAGACTCCTGGGCTTTACACCACTTACTTAAGTGCTGCACTCTGAAACTGACAAGTAACCTCTCTGGCACAAATGCACCACACACAGTAAGCAAGTCCAACACGACACTGCTAGAAGCTGACCGATTCTGCCCTCGGATCAATAAGAGAGGAGTCAGCCAGAGTTTACACGCAGCTGACGCTGGTTACTATGTTGGTTTTTTTCTCCTTTCTTAAAAAAGAATTTTCAAAATCCAACAACAAAAATATCCACATATATCAGAATGATGAAAAATTTGGGTAGAATGTTATCACATTGTTGTTAATAAAATTGATGCAGGTTATACAGTAAGTACACCTATAACCTGTTAACCCTGCAAAGCTCACTGTCTATATCGCTTTACTCTGTATACAGGGTCGTTTGGAGTCTATCCCACCTAGATGAGATGGGGCGCCAATCTATCGCAGGGCACACACACACACACACACACACACACACACACACACACACACACACACACACACACACACACACTGTGGAACACAACTGTGGGTCTGTGGGAGGACACAGGAATATCCAAAGGAAACCCACCAAGCATGACAAAAGCATGCAACCTCCATGTGCACAGACCCCCAAAGTGGGAATAAAACCCAGACCCAGGAGGTGCAAAGCGACAGTGCTAACCTGTCTAACCGTGCCGCCCCCGACAAAGCTGTCTTTTATATTTTTTATACACATTTGTAGGTTTTTATTTATTCATATGAGGTCACCTATAATATGTTCTATAGTTGGTATTAGACTGTTGTGGATATTCAGTGAAATCTGATTTTGTAATGTACCCGGGGCGTTCAAATCCAACTGGGACCTGAGAAATTTCTCATGAAGGAAAGCGTAAAATCGACTGAAATTTACAGAAGACATCCGAAGAGTGTCTTAACCACAGTGAAACATTTGAATGATGCAAATGTTTAAAAAAAAAAAAAAGAAGGACATACTGTATGTCCTTTAATGACAATCCTGACCGAGGTGACTCAGAGCCCATTGCTGTCATTCCTATCAACATTTAGCGAATGGAACGTCTGGTCTTGTATATTTGTACCATACAGACATTTTATATTTTATTTTATTCTTCTTAGCAAATTTTTACTTTTATATAGATATATTTCTCAAATTTAATTTGTTTTAATATTTATTTTCTATATAGGTATTTTTTTTATTCCTTCCTAGATAAATAACTTTCTTGTTTTGTTTTTTTTTGTTTCTTTCTTGTTCTATGGTCAGGGCAGTTGCCTAAGCATTTCACTGCATATCGTACTGTGTATGATTGCGTATGTGACAAATAAAATTTGAATTTGAATTTGAATTTGAACTCGTCGGTGGGATGCGTCTGCCTGAGGTGTAAGTTATCATTACATCCCCTGATCTTGCATCCAAGCCATTTCCACACATCTGGGCCATTAAAGGAGTTCCTGGGAAGCCGGCGTTTCAGACATGAAATAGGCAGGCAGACGTGAAATCTGGTATCCAAGCACTAGTGAGTCTCTGGCTTAAGTGCATCATAACTGTGCTTTTTTTTTTTGTGTGTGTGTGTGTGTGTGTGTGTGTGTGTGTGTGTGTGTGTGTACAACCCAAAAGTCACAGTTAGACCCTTATATTTTCATTGTATTGCCTGGAAATTCAAAAATCTGTCTAGATTTTAATAAGCTGAAGACTCAGAGACTGGAGACTCCTTCCAAAAATGCTAAAATAATTTCCTGGGCTGCAGTGTGACTGTGACATAGAAAGAAAAGAGCTGATTTCCAAATAGAGCCAATCTGCAGTGAGCGTCCTTGCACATCCTCTATGGATTATGTTTACCGGCTTCTTTGTCAACATATGCTAGCTATGTGTCTATGCAACTCCCAGGCTGTTTTATCCAGCATGGAGCTGAGAGGCTGACATTTAATGCTATTCAGTTGTAAAGAGGCATGTTGTAAGGGTCACTCTGTTTGTATGTGCCTTTTTTATATTGTTTTGACCAAAGATGGTCGTTTAAATCATGCAAATATTGCACAGAAGGAAAGAGATGAAGAAGGAAAAAGAGAGAAAATAAGGGACTGTAGCTGAAGAAATTAAATTACAACGTCAAAAGTATTTGGACAGACTAGTGACAATAAATAACACTGATCTGTATGACTTGGGAGCCCAAGACTGAATTATAGATTACAGTTATTAACTATATATGCCCAGACAGCAGCAATTATCTCGTTTTTGGGAATGGGTGAGTTTTAACCGTTAAGCTCCTGAACACTTTTGTAGTAAATGGGTGCAGGATCTGTTCAGAAATCGCCAAACTTCGATAGCACAATCAAATGTACACAGGTACTCACGCTTTGATTTTTTCCAAATATAACAGTGTTGAAACTGTAATTGTAATTGTGCAGAATGACAGGACACAGTAACGACAGTAAAAGCTACCATTATTTCTATATAATCCCCTGATAAACTACTACAATAATCCGCTTATACGACGCAGCCATGATCGGCTTCAGGTCTGAAACGCTGGACCCCCAGGAACTCCTTTAATGGCCCAAAACATGTGGAAATGGCTTGGAATGAAGTGAGGTGAGTTCCTGTAATGTACAAGTGGTCATTGTGAATGATTGTGTGTATACTTCCCACAGACAGATGTATGACATACAGCCTTCTTTAAAAAGTTTGGAAGTTTTACTGCCGTTAAGAGATTTTCTCATGTCCAATTCCTCCTCGGCACTAGGGGGCTCCCACATTAATGCTACTACTACCACTCAGTCGGGAGGCCCAAAATCCTCTGAACCACATGACACCAGACGACCGTATCTTTTCAAACTGCTTGCTCACGCACCGTTGTTGGCGGCGTAACACACTCGGAGGACGGCGCTATCCGCTCCTTCCGCGAGCTCACGGACGCCCCTGATTGGCTGTAGAGCCATGACTAATGTGGGAGCGCTAAGTACCTCTCATCCCTCCCCTCTGAGAGAGCTCGGCCAATCAGCTCTCTCTAGACCTCCGGCTGCGAGAGGTTACGGCATCACCCGGGAATCGAACTCGCGATCTCCAGATGGGAGGGCGAGCACGTTACCACTGCGCCACTCGGAGGCCCCGTGCTTGAAGTCTTCTGTAGAGAAAGACAGCATGATCCTTACAACAGGCTGTGTAAACTAAATTCGACACAGTGTGACATCAAATTCATTTTCTCTGCTCAATCAATTAGCAGAACCAATCGGCAGGCAAGAATGTGAGCTCTGTATTAGACATCAAGTTAACAAGAGATATTTACTGTACATCTCAGTAAGTATGTTTCGACCTTTTCTTTTCTGTAGTTTAATAGAGAGATTTTTTATACAATATTAAAAATGTCAATCAGAGAACTTAGATGTATTTATGGTATCCGATCAGGGTGTTGTTAGACTTTCGGCTGCTCTCGTCGTGGCGTCACAGCATACCATTCTATCCGCACAACAACTTGGCACAGGTTTGACGCTGGATGCACTTCATGGCACAACCCTCCCAATTTACCTGGGCTTGGGACAGGCATATTTCAGTACACAAGAAATAATCAAGATCTTTTTAAAAAACCCAAATTCTCATGACCCTTCCATTAGGGTTAGGGCTTCATCAACTAACCTTTTAATTGCGCTAATATTATGCATTAATGTCATTACTCACTCACTATCATCCTACCGCTTAATCCTGTCACAGGGGGGGCCTGGAGCCTATCCCAGGAGACTTAGGGCACAAGGCGGGGACAGGGTGCTAATCCATCACAGGTCACACGCACACTCATTCACACTACGGCCAAATTGGGAATGCCAAACTGTGGGACTGTGGGAAGAAACCGGAGTACCCCGAGGAAACCCACCAAGCATGGACAGAACATGCACACTCCATGCAACACAGAGACGGGATTCGAACCCAGACCCTGCAACGCGACAGTGCTAACCACTACACCACCCCGTCGCCGTTAATGACATTAGAATCCGTTAAATTCAGAATCATTCCATAAACTGCAACATGAAATAAAAAACTTTGGCCAGTCAACTGTTCCTGCTGTCTTTAGAAACTAAATATGTCATGACACCCATAATGAGTTTTCAAAAAAAAATAATAATAATAATAAATTAGATTGAGTGGAAAAAAAAAATTATATTCCCAGTGCGATGTTCCTGTGATTAAAGATGAGTCAAAGATGAGCCACAGGAAGCTTTTACATTTTTCATTCTGTCACTGCTGTCAAAAAGTTTCCAGGAAAAAAAAAAGAAAAAAAAAAAAAAAGACCTGAGACAGCAGTTGCTGCTTGTGAAATATAACTTCATTACAGAACCCAGTATGCTATGCATTACTAAACAGTTACACAATTGTCACTGGAAGAAAGTTAAAGCACGGCCACTGAGAAGCTTTTAGAGAGGAGCCTTGATAGAATGCATTAATGTTGGTAGATAAATGACCAGAGACGTGGTTTTATCAGAGATATTGAGGGGATAAATTTAATTTGATATCGCCACACTGGCTCCAATTTATTTCAATTCACTTCCATTTGACATACGGAACCAGTCAAAAGTTCAAAAAAAAAAAAAAAAAACAGGAAATAACACATATGGAAATAAATAATTAAGAAAAAACACAAACGACTACAGACTACAGTGTTTGATGGGTTTTTTGCAAATGCACTTGACAATGCTGTTCTTGCCGAAGCTATTCCAGAACTGCTGACCTTCATGTCTTAAAATAACAGTCAGTTGTTATATTAAGACATGAAAGTCAGCTGTTCTGGAACAGTTCTTGCAAGAACAAAAAACGCATCAAACACCATGATGAAGCTCTGTCGCAAAGCAGTAGTGCATTTAGAGTTACCAGTCTCAGAAATCACCAACTAACAAACAGGACGTCAGATTAGAGCCGTTATGAAGGCTTTACACAGCATACTGTAAGTAGCTGATACATCTCAACATCATCTATACCGCTTTATCCTGTATTCAGGGTCACGGGGGGTCCTGGAGCTTATATCCCAGGAGACTTAGGGCACAAGGCGGAGTACATCCTGGACAGGGTGCCAATCCATCGCAGGGCACAGACACATACATACACTCACTCACACACTACGGGCAATTTGGGAACGCCAATTAACCTAACCTACATGTCTTTGGACTGTTGGAGGAAACCGGAATATCCGGAGGAAACCCACTAAGCACGAGGGGGAACATGCGAACTCCATGCACACAGAGACGGGAATCAAACCTGGCCGGGAATCGAACCCGGACCCTGGAGATGCAAGGCAACAGTGCTAACCACTACCCCACCGTACCGCCACTGTTTTAACAATGTAGAAGAAATAAAAATTAGGAAAGACCATGGAACTAGACGACGTCTCCAAACATTTTCCTGGTACTCTGTGTTTCCATTTGACTCTGGCTGTATAATTTATTTCAATTAACTTTAAAAAAAGACAAATACATACAGTATATATATATACAGTACAGACCAAAAGTTTGGACACACCTTCCCATTCAGCGAGTTTCTTTATTGTGTTCTTTATTGTGTTCTTTAGCCCAAACGCGTCTCTTCTGCTTGTTGCCTGTCCTTAGCAGTGGTTTCCTAGCAGATCTTCTACCATGAAGGCCTGATTCACACAGTCTCCTCTTAACAGTTGTTCTAGAGACGTGTCTGCTGCTAGAACTCTGTGTGGCATTGACCTGCTCTCTGATCTGAGCTGCTGTTAACCTGCGATTTCTGAGGCTGGTGACTCGGATGAACTTATCCTCCGCAGCAGAGGCGACTCTTGGTCTTCCTTTCCTGGGCCGGTCCGCATGTGAGCCAGTTTCTTTGTAGCACTTGATGGTTTTCGTGACTGCACTTGGGGACACTTTCAAAGTTTTCCCAATTTTTCAGACTGACTGACCTTCATTTCTTAAAGTAATGATGCCACTCGTTTTTCTTTACTTAGCTCCTTTTTTCTTGCCATAATACAAATTCAACCTCTTTGAATGAGAAGGTGTGTCCAAACTTTTGCTCTGTACTGTATATATTTTAAATAAGTAATAAGTAATCTCCTTGCTTTTTATTACGCGTTGGCTGTCTGTCAACAAGCTTTTATATTCCTTCATAAAAAAATGTTTTAGGCTGAGGTGTGCGTCATGAATGCACTTCTTCATCAGACGTGAATCTTCATCCTTTTAGGGCTGCTTGTCTTGTCACCATAATCAATTATTAGTAATAATTATTCTACCATCATCACTCAGTAAAATCTGGCCCAAAATTCTCTTTAAAAAACTCCCACCTTCCTTAGAGTATCAATCCGAATAGAGTATCTCACCCTCGTACAATAATGGAGATAATAAACAATCAAAAATCAAACTAAGAAAGAACTGATACAGAATAGGGATCTGCAACTACAAGGGCTTTCAGATACAAAAGCACAATTAGAAAATGGGAAAATGGTAACCGGAACAGGTCAGCACAATCAGGTATATGTGAATCAGCAATTAGCCTAATCTGCATGTCTTTGGACTGTGGGAGGAAACCGGAGTTCCCTGAGGAAACCCACCAAGCACAGGAAGAACATGCAAACTCTACGCACACAGGAATCGAACCCAGACCCTGGTGGCGCAAGGTGACGGTGCTAACCACCAGTGTTGGGGGACGTTAGTTTTTTAAGTAACTAATTACATTACACAATTACTGTCATTAAAAAGTAATCAGTTACATCACAGCATTACCTTCTGAGAAAAGTAACTAGTTAGAGTCTTTTTCCATTGCAGAAAATGAAAACTCCTTTGTGATTCCTCCTGCATGTTGTTTTAGTCAAGACCTTTATAATTATTCTACCATCATCACTCGGAGAAGTTTGGCCCAAAATCTGTTAACTACTGACAGCAGGGATTACAGAGGGGGGCGGGTTATTGGGGGTGGGGCGGGGCGGACCTTATAGGATGACTTTCACGGACGACATAAATTGTCTGAATAACGGATTACGTTTTTGAAAATATAACTAAATAACTGAGTACTTAAATGGCGGACCTAACGCGTTAGATTACTCGTTGCATCAAAAAAGTAATCCAAGTACTCTAACACGTGACTTTCTAATGCGTTACATCCAACACTGCCAACTACTAAGCGACCGTGCCGCCCAAATACACAATATAGTATATCAAATTAATTAATAAGGAATCAAGTTAAACGGTAGTCTGAGGTTTGTTTGCTACTGTCAGGAGTCGAAGGCAAACAATAAACGACTTAGAAA
>JAAGKR010000887.1:108107-156268 GCA_011419295.1 Clarias macrocephalus | reverse complement strand
CTTTTAGTAAATCTGAACCTGGATCCTGATATAGTTCATCCCAGTCTCATCGTATCTGACAGTAAACAAGTGACACATGGAGGCACACAACAGAATCTTCTTTATATTCCAGAAAGATTAAATTATTATCCATGTGTTCTGGGAAAGCAGAGTGTCTTCTCAGGGAATTCTATTCTGAGGTGTAGGTCAAAGGGGAAATCTTAGTGGGATCTTTTAAAATTATTTATTTTTTTACATATTAGAATATAAAACTTTAATTTAATTATCAATAATTGTCATTTTAATAAAACAACTACCATAGATCATTTAGACTAATGCTGATATTGACTGCAGAATTTCTTATGGTCAATATAATTTTGTTACGGAATGACAGATTCCACAGACAAAGATGTAGAAAACCCGACTGGGCGATTTATTAATAATGTGGATTAATGGAGAGATAGAGAGATTAAACCGGAACTGTGATGGTGCTGGAGCTGGTGGACGGATAAACACAGACTGGAGGAATGACGAACACAACATGAAGGTAGGTGGACAGACGAGACAAGATGGTAGGAGACGAGGCTTAGGGTGATAGCAGGGAATCGGAGCTCATGGAGTCTTTGTCCGTACAGGAAACCAGACGCTGAGTGAAGGGAAGTGAGGTGTATTTGTGTTCGTGATGAGGTTCAGGTGTGTGTGATTAGAATTCAGGTGATTGGGGACGTTAACTGAGGGTGGAGCCTGGCATTTCCGTGACAAATTTGATGTTGATGTCTGTTCAGATACAGCTGAACAAAAAAAAAAAATTCTCCTTAAAATAAACAAGCTAAAATATTTCACATGGTATGGTATAAAAACAAACAAACAAAAAAACTGAAAAAAGTGTCAACAATATTATAAAGCAATTTCAGCAGGTGCTGTAGGTGATTGTTAATGAATCCCCAATTTGCTCCAAACGCTGCCATCAGCTGGTACAAAGATAAAACAACTCCCACACAAGAAAACAAACTTATTTGATTATCACAATATTCTGCAGAAGACATAAACCACATACATATATGTCCACACCGCATTATTGTCATTTTATGTGTTTAAATAAATGTAGAAGTACAAGCCAAATTTAAGCTAGGACACAAACTGGACCTTCATTATATGTGGAACTGCTCAACCACCACAGTGAGGAAAGGGAAGTAACTAAACTGAAAGTAAAAATCTGCTCCTATCAAAAAGAAACCCATATTTACTTGTAAAATTGCAGGACTGCAGGATATTAACTGATACTTACATATAAATGCAGACATTTCTGACTCCCTGAAAAGAGGCAGGTAAAATAAAGGTATATACTTCAGTGAATGTTTTATAGACAGAGTTTTTGTCAGTGTACTTAAGCCTTCATAATGGCTCTAATCTAAAGTGCTGTTAACTGGTAACTCTAAATAAACTTCTCCTCTGCAGCGGACATAAGATTTGATCTTGCTTTCCTGGAATGATCTTCATGAGAGCGAGTTTCATCATGGTGCTTGATGAGTTTTGAAATGCACCTGACAATACTGTTCCTGCCTTGAATGTTTGCCTGGTAATGTAAATGTGCCCCAATATGCAAACTTGAGCTAAGGTGAATTAATAGGATGAAAGGTGTGTGTGTGTGTGTGTGTGTGTGTGTGTGTGTGTGTGTGTGTGTGTGTGTGTGTGTGTGTGTGTGTGTGCGTGTGTGCGCGCGTGTGTGTGTGTGTGTGTGTGTGTGTGTGTGTGTGTGTGTGTGTGTGTGTGTGTGTGTGTGTGTGTGTGTGTTAGCATTTCTACTTCTAAAAAAACATTTATGCAAATATATCAGAAAGTGAAAAACTATTATAAGTTACTGATCTGAGAGCTGTACTGTAAGTATGATCAGGGAAATTCGGCATTTATTACAATCTAATGGAGATGAAGAAGTTTTACAACAAATTGTAAAGTAATGACATTGGAACATTGGTTTATCACAGCAGACCAGCATGGTGGGTCAAACACACTAATCAGTTACGCCTCATACTGTTACATGTGTAAACTGAATGATGTGATTTCTTACTGCAATAGTTCAAAACACAGGAGGAAGGCTGAATTTTATCACAAAAAGAAAGCAGGAGAAGGGCAAGCATGGAAGAACCTGCTATATGTAAGCTTTGCATATGCATAAATCATTATTTTTTAGCACTGATTAAATATTAATTTAGTAAAAAGTTTCTGGTTTTATAGTACCACCTAATCAACAAGGGTGCATACTGCATCAGTGATGTACTAAATATCTGTTGTGAAATTTTGAGCTTGAAATGAATCATAAAAATTGTTTATGATTTATGCCACTTTTTACATATAAGAATCTTAGTAAGCCACTTGTTCACACTGAATGTGTAACTGTGGGGATTTCTTTTTTTTTAATACTATAAATATCGTTGTTACAAATAGTTTATTAATTGTTACCTATAATAATTTTATTTTGACATTAGCAGTCATGTGTGCCAGCAATGTACAGTACTGTGCAAAAGCCTTGAGTCAGACTTAATTTCTTTAAAAATTTTCCTTCAAAAGAGCAATAATTTCTTGTATTTTTAATGTAGTCTTCCAAACAAACTGTCAATGCAGTCAAAACATACCGCGAGAGGAAAAAAAACAAAGTCATGGATTGGCCTCCTAAATCACAGATATCCACATTATTGAATCAGTGTAGAATCATCTGGACAGAAAATGGAAGAAGAAGCTGCAACCATTCAAAGAAGAGTTTTGGAATATCTTTCAAGAATTATATAGAATTATAGAAAATATCTCTGTGTTATACACTATACTATATTTACATGTACAGTACTGTGAGTACAAGTTTGGGGTCATTATCATACTGTAGAATAAATTTGGGGCCAATTAAACAGCTTTCATTTTATTACTTGATGGATAAGTATCTACCTGTTTTTCACAGTACTAAGGACATCATTAATCCTGATCAAGTCTCCAACTAAATTTGCAGAAATACAGCCCCAAATCCATCACTGCTTCTTGCAGACAATAATTATTGTACCACTCTCCAGCCATTCGGCAAACAACCTGCCTTCTGCTAAAGCCAAATATTAAAGTTTTTTACTCATCAGTCTGTAAGAGCTGCCTCACACAGTGCTGGGAGACGAGTCAACACTCTCAGTGTCCATTATGTAAAGAGAAATTCACCAAGAGACCTAAACTGAAGATTAAAGCACTCAAAGACAAGTTGAAGGAAACAGGTAACTATATTTTATATAATAGCGATGGTGATTGTTATTGTTAGGTGTAACTGATTGAAACATTACATTATACAATCTGCAATCTATTGAAAGTCATATTTTTGTTGTAACTATTTTCCACAGAACTAAAGAGGATCCAGCAGTATGCAGGTACAGTGAGGTTTATCATTTCTTCTAATATTAAAATGTACAAATTAACATTACACCGCTGCATCATCAGACTTCTGTAGATCTCTCCAGCTAGATGAATGTCTTTCATTTTAAGTGTTTTAATATAATTTATAACAACTGATCATGCATTTGTATTAAAGCAATAAAAGACACATTAACATTATTAACATTAATATTATTCTTATTTAAGTGTATGGACATAAATCTCATTAATTGAATACTTTCTCATATCTTTTGCATGTTAAACAAAACAGTCAGTGTTATATACTCATGCAATTGAAAAATGAAAAAAAAAATCCTTATTACTATGATCTGAATGATTATTTAATACTTTTACCTGCATATTCACATCACACACTGTGTGTTTCTCTCAGTGGATGTGACTCTGGATCCTGATACAGCGCTTCCTGATCTCATCCTGTCTGCTGATGGGAAACAAGTGACATGTGGAGACATGGGACAGGATCTCACTGATACAACAAAGAGGTTTAATAAATATCTTATAGTTCTGGGAAAGCAGAGTTTCTCCTCAGGAAGATTTTATTTTGAGGTGCAGGTCAGAGGGAAAACTGAGTGGAATCTTGGAGTTACCACAGAGTGCAACCTCATGATGGACTTTGGACTGTGATACTGAGGAATGAGAATCAGTATAAGGCTTGTGCTGGTAATGTTGTCCCCCTGAAACATAGTAAGAAGGTGGAGAAGTTAAGGGTGTTTGTAGATTATGAGGAGGGTCTGGTCTTCTTTTATGATGTGGAGTCCAGATCTCATATCTACTCTTTCACCGGTCAGTCTTTCACTGAGAAACTTTATCCATATTTCTGTCCTAGTTTAAATCATGGAGGTAAAAATTCAGCCCCACTGATCATTTCTCCTGTAATTAAGATCGAATAATTTTTTTTCCTCGCAGATTTAATAATTGAATAACAATTTTTTATTCTTCATTTTTTAAAAAGTGTTGTACAGTTTATTTTAATACGAGAGGTTTGTTTGTTTGCTTGTTTGTGTGTGTGTGTGTGTGTGTGTGTGTGTGTGTGTGTGTGTGTGTGTGTGTGTGTGTGTGTGTGTGTGTGTGTGTGTGTGTGTGTGCGTGTGTGTGTTTTTGCATAAAACGGTATTTTTAAATCTATGCCTGTTTTTACTCATTTTGATTGTAGCTCTTATTCATTCCAAATATAAATAAATATCATGCAGGTCACATTTTCAGATGTTTTTTTGCAGAATTTAATATAATATCGACAATTTACTGGTATCAGAAAAGTTGCTGGTGTCTGTATCAAACAAACAAAACTGTGTTTCTTCTGTGGATAAATGAATTATCTGTCCTATATCCTGCTATCTGCTGGTACCAAGCTGGAATGATGGTATTTTATAAAATGTAGGATGGCAAAGGGGACATTATAGCTGATTGGTTTTCAGCTCTGACAGGTCATGATGGTGCATGAGCCCATTTTAAATGCTGCTGTAAAAAAAAGTACTTCTGAGTAGATTACCTTGACATGATTTACCAACCAGATATATACTATTCAATGTATTTTTTTTTCTTTGAAAAGCCAGCTAGCTATATTTGTTTCTTTCTGTTTTCATATATAATAAATCATGCTGTGGTTTCTGTTAATGCCATTCGGTCTAACTACAGTAGGTCTTTTAGATAAAAGCTCTTAGACTGAAAAGGCTCTTTAGAAGTTCTACCCATAGCATAACCAGTAGGAGATGGTACTGAAGTGTTGCAGTACTTCATAGTAGATCTCATGCAATTGGATAGAAATGTTCTATACACATCATTAAAGTTTGATGTAAAATATACCAAATGTTCAAATGCATGAATAATTTAATAATTTAATAAAATAATTATATATATAAAAAAAAAACAAGTAATATTGTCATTGGTTGTTGACCTGTCAATTTCACTATGATAAAAAAAAAAAAAAAAAAAGTAGGGAAAAAATAGGGGGAGACTGGCGCAAGATGCCTGGGCAGGGTAACATGCCTTTTATGCCAGTTTCATATTCCAGATGCAATTTAGGCATGCACGCAAGCTAACTATGTCAATATTTACATATGCATGCTGTTTACTTATGATTATGGCATGTTTTGCAAGTTTTACAGAAGCCAAATCAATTGATGGCATGTAATAGTGACATATCATTGATGATCTAATTTTGTCAAAAGGAGTTTTGGTATTGAAGTTGAATGATGTGTTATTTAATCAACTTTGTATCACAATTAATATCTTAATAGGTATTGCGTCTATAACCAAGGTATGGCAGGTGATGCGCATGTATGGGATATGACACCAACAGCCATTTTGCCCACCTCTGCATCCACCCCCCCCCCCCATGTCCATCCTGCCATTCATAACTTTTGTTTAATGTTTGAATAATTTTTAATTGAATAAGTTTTTTTTTTCGTTTGGGATATTTTATGCCTCCAGGCACTAATAGTGCTTGGGGATTACACGTTATGGAAGCATCCTTTTATATGTCTATATTGCATGATAGCATCACACAGTGGCTGCAGATTTGTCAGTTGCACATCCACACAATGCAAAACAGGAAACACCACATCCCAAATGTGCTATATTGGATTGAGATCCGGTGCCAGTGGAAGTCATTTGAGTACAGTGACCACCTTGTCATGTTCAAGAAACAAGTTCATTTTAGTTTTGTGACACAGTGCATTATCCTGCTGGATAGACAGACTCAGCAAAAATGAGCAGTATGTGAAATTTAAATTATGCTCATTGGCAATAAGGGACCCAAAGTGTGAGAAAATACTCTGGAAATATCCTCAACAACATTACATTGTAATGAAACTTAGATACAAGGCAGGATGGATCTATGTGTAGCGGATTTCACTCAGCACAACAAATGAACTACCGCCACCAGGCTCTTTCGGAGGTGAGTCTGTAGTTTATTGACAGAAGACAGACAATTAATACACACGCCTTCAGATTCGATTTGATTCATCTGACTCTCCATTCACAGGCCGTTCTGCTTTTTACACAATAATGTTTTAGATCACAATTAACATAATCTTTCTGTGTCTTACCTATGACAATTGATATCCACACAAAACAAATCAAATGTGCTTTCATGTTGTGTATGCCAAATTCTGACTGTACCATCCAAATGATGACTTTGTCATAATAGAATGTGGCAAAGTCATCTCGTCATCCAACCCCACCACCTTTTCATTAGACCCAATCCCTTCCACAAGACCTCCTTCCCTTCACCACAATCATCATTAACCATTCCATACCATCTGGTCATATTCCTGCTGCTTTTAAGAAGGCAAGGGTTATTTCCATCTTCAAAAAAATCTGCCTGGATCCAAAGGATCAGAAATTAACAACTATCGCTCGGTATCACTTCTCTCTTTTACAGTATTTCCAAAATTCTTGAAAGGACTGTTTAGAACCAAATGTCTCTTTATCTGTCACAGAACAACCTTAATGATCCGAACCAATCTGGATCCAAAGTGGCGCATTCCACAGAGACTGGCTTTCTGTCAGTCTGTCACCTTACACTTGCGAGAACACTTGCGTGTACTTTTTACACAAGGGAAAGAGGTGACTTCAGACATCTTCCGGGATGACAAAATGTAAAAAAAATAATAATAATAATAAATCTAAATATTTAACAAAAATACTGTTTGCTCCATATGGACACAACTGGAGGTCAAACTAACCACACCAGGACAAGAAGTAACACGAAAGAAAAAAAAAAAGAGGGGGCTCTAGACCAGATATATGTCGTCACGTTTCTTACGGTGGTGTAGGCAAGGCATAGATGCAGAGATAAAGACTGTTTCAGATGTTTTTTTAATGTTTAATAATAAAGAAAGAATTCAAACAAACACACAGACTTTATGTAAAAACAAACTAAACAAGTGTCTATACAAAACTAACAAACTGGGAACTGAACTAAACTGGAAAGCAACTAAACTAAACCATGAGCTAAGCAGCATGTCACGGGTAAATTCCAACAAATGCAAGACAAAATAAACTGAAAAGCCAGGCTTCTTATCGCCACACTAATTAACTATTCACCTCAGTTCAGGTGAGTGACCTCATCACCTGACTGAGGTGTATTCTGGGAAATTAAGTGAAACTTAAGACAAACTACAAAAGAAACAAAAAAATCTCTGGGCGCCAGGCGCCCTCTAGGGGTTATCCCTGACATAACCCCCATCAAAGAGCGCTACTCCGGAGGTCCAGGGCATCCCCCCCAAGGTCCTGGCCAGCCCACAACAAGGCTGTCGATGGTGTGCTTTGGGCAGGATGACAGGACAGGCAGGACAGAAGCGAGGTCCTCGACGCAGGGCGGCGGAGGAGCTGGCACACCTTTGCCGGGCTGAGGAGGAACTGGCACACCATCGCCGACGCCGGGCAGAGGAGGAGCTGGCCCGCCGACAATGACGCAGAGCAGAGGAGCTTGTACGAAGTCCTCGAAGCCGGGCGGAGGAGGAGCTGGCACGATGTCCTCGAAGCCGGGCGGCGGAGGAAAGAGCTCGCCGTCGTCGAAGCAGGGTGGCAGGGGAAAGGGCTCGACGTCGTCGTCGAGGCAGGGCAGCGGGGGAAAGGGCTCGCCGTTGTCGAAGCAGGGCGGCGGAGGGAGCTCGCCGTCGCCGAAACAAGGCAGAAGAGCTGGGACGATGTGCCCGAAGCCGGGCGGTGGAGGAAGAAGTCCGACGTCTTCAAAATCGGGCAGAGGGGCGAGCAGTCGTTCAAGCACTGCTGAGCTCTCTGGGTAAACTGGGTCCTCAGCGGGGCTAGCTGGCAGGTCTGGGCCTCCACTGAGAATAGCTGGCAGGCCTGGGCCTCCTCTGAGGATAGCTGGCCGCTCAGCTCTAGCTGGCAGCTATGGGCCTCCACTGAGGCTAGCTGGCAGCTCTGGGCCTCCACTGAGTCTAAGCTGAGCGAGCAGTCCCTGGAGCAGTTCTACCTGCACCCGCAGGTCTTGTATGCGCTTACAATTCTCTTCAGCCCAAAACCTGTGGATCTCACTCAGCTCATCCTGTCCAGCCTCTCCTCTCGCTTCTGCGCGCTCCGTGGAGTTCCGCCTGAAGGCAAGCCAACTGCCCACTACATCGGCTTCCCACGGCACCATCATCACAGCCCCCCAGAAAAATCTCCAGGAGAGGCCCCTCCCCTATGCCAATGAATAGGTCTTGCATTCTGTCACGTTTCTTACGGTGGTGTAGGCAAGGCATAGATGCAGAGGTAAAGACCGTTTTAGATGGTTTTTTGATGTTTAATAATTCTTAACATTACTTTTTACTCTCCCTAGTTATTGGAGCTGTGACACCATACAGTATCTAGCCTCTTCTGTATATACTTCCTGCATGAGAACAGTACATGCTCAACAGTCTTACTTTCCTTGTATTCCTCACAGAAATCAGTTAGGTGTTTACCTCATATAAATGGAGTGCTATTAGGTTAGTTGTGTCCAATTCTTAATCTGCTAATTAATACTTTCTCTTTACGATTTTTTCCTCTTCTTATCACATTTATTTTGTCTTGTATTGAATGTAAATATTTTGCTTTTGGTTCATTATCCCACTTTTGTTGCCATTGGTTTTTTTTTTTTTTTTTTTTTTTTTTTGCTGTTCTCCACACCTTAACCCTCTGACAATTTTATACAGACCTCAGCATCCACTTGTTTGACTGCTTCTTTTGCCAACTTGTCTGCTCTCTCATTTCAATGGATACCTGAGTGGGCTGGGACTTTTTTCCCCCTTGTCTAATTATTCTTTAGCTAACAAGATTTCATACACAAGGTTTTCATACATGCCTGGTGGCTTCTGGCTGTACATGTACTAAGGATTGGAAGTGCTGAATCACTACAAATCACTACATTTCGGTGTCTAACCTGCTCAGCCCATTCTAATGCCATAAGTTATGCATACAGCTCCACAGAACATACACTCAGACAATAAAAAGTTCTCTTGCTACTCTCATTTGTAATAGGTCTAGTAACTGCAGCTCCAGTTTTTTCTGAATCCTGGTTCTTTAGAACCATCTGTGAAGACCTTATTGCTATCTTTGTAATTCTGCTCAATATATCTATAGTATTTGCTAATCGGGTCACCTTCATCATTAAGATTTTCAAATGAATATTGGGCATTTCTAATACCCAGAAGGGATTAAAGGCCACACCATGGTTGCACCAAAATCTTTATCATACACACCGATCTCTATTGCCAGCTGATCTCCGTTCTAACCAAAACTTTCCTTATGAGGAAACATTTCTTCTCCGAACAAAAGTACATGTAACGTACATGGCTTTTGTTTTAATTTTTCTACTGAAAGGCAAAATTCCCTATTTCTTCCACCTTTTGTGAACTTCATTTATACCACTTTATAATTTCTGGGTGATGTATTAATTTTTTTCTCCATCATTGACAAAAAGTGATTTTCCCATATCTGCTGAAACATTTCCAGAGATCATTTATCATAATAAATCCAGAGATCATTTATCATAAAAAAAAACAAGGTTGGACACCAGAGAATCCCATTACACACCTTACACAGCCTTTATACTTGTGAGCTTATTTTTACTTGAATAGGTTTTCTGTCCAAAAAGTCCTTAACCCAATTGAACAGGTTCCCATCGTGTGCATTTTTATCAGTTCAGTGATATACAAGAGCAGAAGAGAAGTTGGAGAGTTGGAGACACACTGCATTGTGATCATACATTGCCCCTTTATCAACCAATGAGACGTGAAGAAGGAAGTGACTAAAGTGAAAGTGAAAGGTGTTAGCCCACACTGAGGAGACACATGTGTTATCACATTAATTTATTAAATTAACTGCAGGATATTCACTTGTTAATGTACATTCTCTTTTCCTGAAAAGAAGTAAAGGTAAATATATGTACATCTGTAGATGTTTATACAGTACTTTACAGTTCAGAGGTTTTGTCAGTTTATCAAGTTTTTGTCAATTTATCAGGATAAACTGCTAAGAACATTATTAATGTCAGACAAAGACAGGGTCTCTAACACATTGCTGTAATACTGACACTGAAATACTTTATTAATAATTATACTTTGTCTAATGATTACATTCGCTCAAATATGCATGCTAAACTAAGCTGTATTAAGCTAAGATGAATTAACAAAAATACAAGTATGTGTGTGTGGGAGAGGTTAGCATGTGCAAAACTGTAACTACTAAAGTTACTAATCTGATCACAGGAGGAAGTAAATATCTGAATCTTCATTACCAACAAAAAGCAGAAGAAAGAGCAGAATGGATAAACCAGGTTCATGTAAGTTAAACAGTTTATGCATGAAAAGCCTTCTTCTTTTGTATGCAGTACAAGAGCTTGTATTGCATGATTGATTTTCTACATGGTGGATCTGCTACATCATTTAAACAAAGGACTCCCATAATAAGAGATTTTGGCCTAATTATTTTTTATTAAAATTATCACAATAAATGGTTTCATTATTTTCTGTCGACATTGTCAATATTCATATAGTCTTATATATTTATATTAAGTGTGTAATGTACACATATCTTACAAAGTCATTTATTGACACTGATATGTATCCCTCGCTATGGATGATTTGTCAGACTAATTAATATTTCTGTAGTATAATAATTTGGTGACAATGTGATTAATGATTGTTGGATTTTATCATTTTGATTCATACACATTCACATTTCATACAAACTTAATTCTTTTGATTGTGTAGAGCTGCTTTGCAACAATGTCACTTGTTAAAAGCGCTATACAAATAAAATTTAATTGAATTTTTAAGTACAACAAAGTGACTCCTATGCACCTTTGACACGAATATACAATGTAAACCGTACCAATCCAATTGACTAAAGCTCTGTTCCCTTTCCCCACACTGCCATCATGTGGCCGAAAACTGCAACCATGCCTAAGGAATACTTAAGATTGTGTGTCAAATGTACCAGTGTTGTCTCTGCGCCTTTAAATTGCAAGGGGAATCAAGGACTCCATTTTGTCTCAGGATGAATTTCCCCATAAGAAATAAGGGAAACTTAGATGATCCATTCCACAACCCAAAAATATTAATATAAAAATGATTAATACAAAATATAAAGTAAAAATATAACTAATTAACCTCCACTTTACCTGCATTTTATACTAATTAATGCTGCACTGATATGTATAAGATGAATAATGCACTCAGTCATGTAACATTTTATGTAAAAAAATAAAATAAAATAAAAAATCAGCTTCAGAAAAATAACAGTATGTCATTTATTATTTTTGATGCAGGTGCTTCTGTGTTTTGTCTGCTACGTAAGAGCTATAGTACATTTGTAAATACATTGAGCTGTAAAATGTTTCTGTTGAATATGCTCTACAAAAAAGCTTTTAACATTTAATATCCACCAAAGAAGTGGCATTAAAAAAAAAAATCAGTACAGGAAAATGTGTAAAAATTCTGGTTTGTGATTTTCATACCTATACTACAGATGCAGTGTATTGTATAGAGACAAGGTAGAAACAAATTACAGTATTTCTACACTATTTATAAACAAGGTGTAACCTTTTTCCTATCACACTTAGTTTCCTGTCACTCCAGCAGTCTCCTGTCGGAAGAACAGCTGCTGTGTTCTATCTGTCTGGATGTGTTCACTGATCCAGTCACCACTCCATGTGGACACAACTTCTGTAAGAGCTGCCTTACACAGTGCTGGGAGACGAGTCAACACTCTCACTGTCCATTATGTAAAGAGAAATTCACCAAGAGACCTGAACTGAAGATTAATACAACACTGAGAGAGGTTGCAGATCACTTCAAGAGGAAAAGTGTTCCTGACAAACCTGAGTTTTTTTGTGATGCCTGCACTGGAGAGAAGCTCAAGGCCCTGAAATCCTGTCTGGATTGTTGTGCAAGTTTGTGTGAATCTCATCTAGAACTTCATAATCATGTTCCCAAACTTAAGAAGCACAAACTAATAAACCCTGTGGAGAACCTGGAGGACTACATATGCCAGAAACATGAGAGAGCTCTGGAGCTGTTCTGTAGAGATGATCAGATGTGTGTGTGTCAGTTCTGCACTGAAGGAGACCACAAGAATCACAACACTGTTACTATAGAGGAGGAGAGCAGAGAGAGGAAGGTGAGAAACACTGCATAAAAATTTCAGGAGAATGCAAACATAATGGAAAAATATTATTATTATTATTATTATTATTATTATTATTATTATTATATCTATTTTTATTTATTTATTGTAATGTACAATACTGCAAAAAATATATATATATTTTTATATATGTTATATGTAATTCTATATAATGAAAAAAAAAATATATATATATATATATTATTTTTCATGACATTTGCATTTGCATTTGAATTCTATAAGATTGTCCAAAGTTAATGTTATTCAGTGTCTATACAGTCTCATGCTAAAGTTTAGGCACCCCTTGATAAAAAACAGATTTTGGTGATTTTTTAAATTGAAAATATGTTAACACAGTCTCTCTTGCAAATGAAAAAAATGCACTATATTTTCAGCAATTTATATGTCATAAATTGATAAGATAAGATAAAAAAATAAAACATTATTGTGTCACTGTGCAAAATATAGGCACTTTACATAATCAGTACTTAGTAACACCTCCTCAGATATCACAGCCAGATATTTATAGCCTGCTAAAAGTCTTTCAATTTTTGTACTTGGGATTTTCTTCTATTCTCCCTTGCAAAAGATTTTTAGTTGGGTAATATTCTTTGGTCATCTTGCATGCACAGCTCTTTTAAGGTCTACCCACAAATTTTCAATTATGTTTTAATCAGGGGACTGCAGCTTGCGTCTCTTGAGGTATTCCATAGTGGATTTCAAGGTATGTTTAGGATCATTGTCCTGTTGTAGAAGCCATCCACTTTTCAGCTTCAGTTTTTTTTTACAGATGCTGTGATGTTTGCTTCCAGAATTTGCTGGTATTTAGTGGAATCCATTCTTCCCTCCACCCGTGCAGTCTTTCCTGTACCCGTATGCTTAATAGTTGGCAAGGTGTTCTCTTCATGAAATGCTGCTCCTGTTTGGAGCAGATTGTTTTTACAAGGTTTCAGACCTTAATCAGCTTGTTAGATCTGATGCATGGCAACAGTTGTCATTAGTAAATGCAAATTTTAAAGCTTTACAAATACTTTGTAAATACTTTGTACCTTGTGCACACACTTGCGGACACTCAACCACCATGGGTTCCTCTAAGCAGCTGTGTAAGTCTCTGAAAATGAAAGTTATTGATGCCCACAATAAGACTACAAGAAGATAGCAAAGCATTGTCAGTTTGACATTGTTATTTATTTATTTTTATCTTCTGCTCTCTTCTCAGACTCAGTTGAGGAAAACACAGACAGCTGTGCAGCAGATGATTCAAGACCGACTGAAGAAGATCCAAGAGATCAAACACTCTGTAGAGCTCAGTGAAGTGTGTAGAAAATAGTTTTATGCATTTTTTTAACGTATTGTTTATTATGGAAATGATCAAAACCGCATTAAGCATTATTTCACTATTCAGTGTTATATGATGAAAGTGAAAATGTGTTCCTCCTTTAGAGAAACACAGAGAAAGAGAAAGCAGACAGTGTTGAAGTCTTCACTGCTCTGATTCGCTCCATTGAGAGAAGTCAGGCTGAGCTGCTCGAGGTGATGGAGGAGAAGCAGAAAGCAGCAGAGAGGCAGGCTGAAGGACTCATTAAAGAGCTGGAGCAGGAAATCACTGTGCTAAAGAGGAGAGACACTGAGCTGGAGCAGCTCTCACACACTGAGGGGCATCTCCACCTCCTACAGGTCAGTGTTCCTCTCTCTGCTCACTGGCAATGCAGAACATCACAGAAAAACACTCACCATGCAGGATTTCTCCTCTCTCCTGCTCTACTGTAGATTTCCTCCTCCATGTGCAGCCCTCCACAGACCAAAAACTGGACTGAGATCAGTATTAACACTGATCTGAGTGGGGACACTGTGAGGACAGCTCTGTCTCAGCTTCAGCAGACTCTCAATGACAAGCTCATTGAATCACTAAAGAAAACAGGTGAGAATATTTCCTATAATAGCAATATTGCAATTTTTAATTGCAATATTTGTAATCATTAGTTTTCATTGAGTCAAACATTCATTATTTAAACATTCATTATTTGGCAAAATGTATAATGTAAAGTGATGTTTTGTTGGAATTAGTTTCTACAGAACTGAAGAGGATTCAGCAGTATGCAGGTAAAGTGAGGTTTCTGATTTCCTCTCATATTAAAATGTACATACCTGTATCAGCATTACACCACTGCATCATCAGACTTATTTTCATCTGTAGTTTCATCTGTCTAGGTAAAAGACCTAAAGTGAATAGAGTCCGTGATCCGAATTCGTGGTCGAGATACGAGGGCAGGGGTCGTTATCCAGAAATCCAAACAAACAACAATCCAAGACGTGAAGCAGAAGGCGTGATCCGTAAAGCAAAGTGTGAGTCGAGATCCGAGTAGCAAGGCAGGTGAAATCGCTGGAAAATTGGGCATTAAGGCACACAATAATCGGGAAACGGGTGGTTGTTTGTGAGCAAGTTAAATAGAGCAAAGCAATGATTGAAATGAGCAACAGGTGTGAGGCAGTAAAACCGAAACAGTGAACTGGAGTATGGAATGAAGTCGTGGGAGATCATGGCTTAGTTTGACAGGTGGGCGTGACCTGGCGTGCCGTGACAGTACCCCCCGCCCTACGAACGCCACCTGGCATTCTTGAGGGAGCCTCAGGATGAACGTGGTGAAAATCCGTGATCAGAGAGCAATCCAGGATAAATCTGGCTGGAACCCAGCTCCTCTCCTCATGTCCGTAACCTTCCCAGTCTACAAGATACTGTAGGCCACGTCCTTGGCAGCAAGATTTGAGCAGCTTACAGACAGTGAAAGCGGAGCCAGAGGGCATGGCACCAATCTGCGGATCTGGGAGACGTGGAATGTGGGGTGAACTCGGCGCATGGAAAGAGGGAGAGCGAGTCTGACAGAGGAGGGGTTGATGATGAGTGAGATTGTGAAGGGACCTATGAATCTTGGGGAGAGTTTCCTGGATGTGGTCTTGAGTGGCAGATCGCAAGTGGAGAGCATGACCCTTTGACCAATGCTATACTTTGGGGCTGCACAGCAGTGCCGGTTAGCCTTACGTTGGAAGGTGCTCACGGTGTGTATAATATGTACATTATGTGAAAAGTGAGCAGCTTTGGAGAAATGATCATTTATGGTGAGTATAGTTATTGTTGGAGGAGGGTAGCCCAGTGACAAAGTCGAGACCGATATGGGACCAAGGGCGGTGGGGGATGGGGAGGGGTCTGAGTAGACCCTCGGGTGGACGGTTGGGTGTCTTGTTTCTGGTGCATATGTCGCATGCTGCTACGAAGTTCTTTACGTCTTCTGTGATGGATGGCCACCAGAATCATTGCTGTAGTAGGGCGAGAGTGCGGGTAGCCCCTGGATGGCATGCTAACTTAGACTTGTGGCCCAACTCTAATACTGAAGGACGGGTTGAAGGTGGGACAAAGAGCTTCCCGGGAGGGACATTACTAGGACCTGGTTCGTGCTCTAGTAATTGCAGGACTTGGTTTTCTATTTCCAGCCGAGTGGCAGCCACTAGACATTGAGGTGATAGGATGGTTTCTGTAGTATGTGCGTCCCGAGGGGTGGCGAATTGTCGAGACAGGGCATCGGGTTTAGTGTTCTAAGAGCCTGGACGGTAAGACAGTCTCTTAGCTGACTTGAGATATTCAAGGTTTCTGTGGTCCGTCCAGACAAGAAAGGGGAGTTCAGCTCCCTCCAGCCAGTGTCTCCACTCTTCTAAAGCGAGCTTAACTGCCAAGAGCTCATGATCTCAGATGTCGTAATTGCATTCAGGGGGTGTGAGGCGGCAAGAGAAGAACGATGGGTGAAGTTTCCAACGCCTGTTTCGGAAGTGTCCACCTCAACGATGAACTGAAGTGAAGAGACGGGGAAGACCAGAATTGGTGCTGTGGTGAATAAGCATTTAAGGTGGTTGAATGCTTCCTGGGCTTGAGGGTTCCACTGAAAGGGGATCTTGGTAAAGATGAGAGTGGTGAGAGGCGTAGCCACTGAACTGTAGTTTCTGATGAAACGTCAATAGAAATTGGCAAACGCCCAGGAAGCGTTAGAGATCACGTCTGGACGATGGGATAGGCCATTCAGTGACTGCCTTTATCTTGGCTGGGTCCATCTGGATTCCCAATGGGGAGATGAGGTAGCCTAGAAAGGAGGTGGATTGTTGGTGGAACTGACATTTCTCCGCTTTGACATAGAGCTATTCTCCATTAAACATTGTAAGACTTGCCGTACGTAGATTTTGTGTTCCTTCAGTGAGCGAGAGAAGATCAGAATATCGTCAAGATAGGCGAAGACAAAGGTGTTGAGAAAATCACGGAGAACATCATTTATGAGGGCTTGAAACACAGCCGGGGCATTGGTTAGGCCGAATGGAACCACCAAGTATTCATAGTGGCCAGTGGGGGTGTTAAAGGCCGTTTTCGATTTGTCACCTTCTCTTATCCTGACTAGGTGGTAAGCGTTTCTGAGGTCGAGTTTCGTGAAAACATTAGCATCCTAGAGTAATTCAAAAGCTGTCGACATCAACGGAAGTGGGTAGCGGTCCTTGATTGTGAGGTCATTTAGCTCCCTATAATCTATGCATGGGCAAAGAGATTTGTCCTTTTTCTTCACAAAGGAAAATCCGTCACCAGCTGGAGAGGAGGAGGGTCTAAGGACTCAGAGATATACTGTTCCATGGCCTCTCTTTCAGGACGTGACAAAGAGTAGAGACGACCTCTTGGGGGGGTGGTGCCAGGAAGGAGGTCAATGGGGCAGTCGTACGGGCTATGGGGGAGAAGACAGATGGCACGTGATTTGCTGAACACCTGCTTGAGGTCATGGTATTCAACAAGGACCGGAGAAAGACAAGGAATCTCCTTTTCTGAGGAGGTGGGTTTGCTCCTGAGGGAGGCAGACTGAAGACAGGAGGAGGACAGGCAGGGTACCATTCAAGGATACAGTTCCTAGCCCAGTTGCTGTGAAGATTATGCTTCTTAACCCATGGGAGACCCAAAACTCCTGGTGCGTGGGGGCTTTGGATGATCATGAGAGAGATGGTTTCAAAGTGATTACCAGAGAGCTGTAGGGTGAGTGGAGCAGATTGATGAGTGATTGGTGGAAGTTTGCTGCCATCTAGTGCCTGAACGTGGAATGGCTGGCTAAGTGAATGGGTTGGGATCTTGAGGTGGCTGATGGTGGATGCTGCTATTAAGTTTTGGTCAGCTGCAGAGTCTATGAGGACTTTCATGACATGGGACTGATTGTTGAAAGTCAAGGTTATCGAGAACTGTGGTCGCGCATCTGGGAGAAGGTTGAGCGTGGGGTCCCCTTGCACTCCCAGAATTACCTGGGGGCCCGGGCTTTTAAAGGCAGGATTGCACCAAGTGGCCCGCTTGGCCACAGTAGAAGCAGGAACCTCCATCTCGACGGCGCTGGCGTTCCTTCAGTGAAAGGCGTGTGTGGCCAATTTGCATGGGTTCAGGTGGGGTTTCAGTCCTGGAGAAGTCTGGGATGATGACTTGAGCAAAAGCAGGGTTATGGGGTGGCTGGTGGGCTTTCACGAGGTGATCACACTTACGGGCATCAATGCGGGTAGTGAGATCCATGAGCTCTTGAAGGGAGGTCTCGAGCAGCCAGCTCGTCTTTGATGGAGTCAGCCAGTCCATGAAGCAAAGTGTCGAAAAGTGCTTGACGATCCTAGCCACAAGAGGGAGCCAGAGTCCTGAAATCGATGGCATAGTCGTGAACTGAACGAGTCCCTTGACATAAATTGAGAAGTTGACCTGCAGCCTGTCGTCCAGAAAAAAGCAATCAAACACTCGCCTCATTTCATTGGTGAAAGCTTTGAAGGGGGCGCAGCAGTCGACTTGGGCATCCCATAGGAATGTTCCCCATTCCCTTGCTCTGCCAGAAAAAAAGAGTAATGACGTAAGCCACTTTGATCGTTCCGTGGGGAAGGATAAAGCTTGGAGCTCGAACACGAGGGAGCACTGAGACAGGAAGGAATGGCAGGTGAGTGGGTCGCCATCGTATGTGGGTGGTGCAGTGTGGCGTGGTTCATGGTGGGTAATAGGTGCCGGTGGTGGCGGTGGTGCCTGAGGGGGAGGAGATGCAATAAGGTGCAGCTGCTGGATCTGATCAGCGAGGGAGGTCAGCGTCTGCGTGACGGTGTGAAGCATGGTCATGATTTGCTGAATATCCTGCTGATGAGATCCTAGAAGGGCGTCTTGGCTCTGCAGCGCTGCCTCCAGCCGAGCAATCTCCGCTGGATCCATTTTTGGCCAGATTATACTGTTACGGTCTGGATGAGCCTGGTGGATCCAAGTGCAGAGCGTGTGTTGTTGAATGCGCTGATTGCCTTGTGAAGATGAGGTGGTGGTGAGAGGGTGTGGGTCAAAGCCGAGAAAACTAATAGAGTCCATGATCAGAATTCGTGGTCGAGATACAAGGGCAGGGGTCATTATCCAGAAATCCAAACAAACAACAATCCAAGACATGAAGCAGAAGGCGTGATCTGTAAAGCAAAGCGTTGAGTCGAGATCCGAGTAGTAAGGCAGGTGAAATCGCTGGAAAATTGGGCATTAAGGCACACAATAATCTGGCAATGGGTGGTTGTGAGCAAGTTAAATAGAGCAGAGCAATGATTGAAATGAGCAATCCGGTCAATGAGGCGGCAATGAGGCGGCAAAACCGAAACAGCAAACTGGAGTAAGGAATGGAGTCGTGGTAGATCATGGCTTAGTTTGACAGGTGGGAGTGACCTGGCGTGCCGTGACATTATCCTCCTCACTATAGATCACTATCACTTACATCCACTAAAACAAAAGCATTTTCTTCTTACATTTTACTAATAAAATAATGTAGGAAATCTGTATGTTTTGACAGAAGTTAATTCCTATTCTATTTTTAATTGCATGAGTCTCAAACTAATTGATTAATTTGTCTATCGAAAGATGATGCTGTTTTCATGATAATATAGGTAATTAACAACAACAACAAAACATAGTTGTTATTTTTAGGCACATAGGTCAGCTGTTCTGGAATAGTTTTTGCAAGAACAGTATTGTCGAGTGCATTTGCAAAACCCATCAAGCACCATGATGAAACTGTCTCTCATGAAGACCTTCACAGGAAGGCAGACCCAAAACATACCTCTGCTGGAGAGGAGAAGTTCATTTAGAGATACCAGCCTCAAAAATCACAAATTAAAAAACATCACCTCGGAATAGAGTTGTTATGAAAGATTTACAGAGCATCAGTAGCAGATTTATCTCAATATCAACTGTTCAAAGGAGATTATTGCATATTTTGGATGCCTTCAGCATTGTTTTACAGTGTAGAAAGAAATAAAAATCAGGAACGACCAAAGTGATCCCAAACTTTTGAGGGATAGTGTATATATTTTTAAATCGTTGTCTCCATTGTCAAAAGTAAAGTGGTGTTTTTATCCAGAAGCTAAAACAAGGTATTTATGATGAGAGATACTCATTTAACTTATTTTCTCCATCAAGCTTAAGTTTTTCCCCTTCTCAAATGTTTATCTCTCCTGTTCTACTACTTCTAATTATTTGCTGAAGAACAAAAACAATACAAACATAATTATATCACTAAGGTAAAAATTCAGGAGGAAAGTATGATTCAACAATATTTCTTATGCTCAATAGGCTCCTACCATGAAATGTACAAGGTTTCCATTAAAGTATACTGTATATTTAATATTCTATAAGCCTCTTAAAATTATAATCCTAATGAACACTATTATCCACTAATTGGTCATTTAATATTTTACCTACATACTTACATCACACACTGTGTTTCCCTCAGTGGATGTGACTCTGGATCCTGATACAGCTCATCCCAATCTCATCCTGTCTGCTGATGCAAAACAAGTGACATTTGGAGACACACAACATAATCTCCCTGATACACCAGAGAGGTTTAGTTATTATACTATGGTTCTGGGAAAGCAGAGTTTCTCCTCAGGGAGATTTTATTATGAGGTGCAGGTCAGAGGGAAAACTGAGTGGGATCTTGGAGTCGCTGCAGAGTCCATTAACAGGAAGGGGAGGATTACACTGCAACCTCAGAATGGATTTTGGACTGTGATACTGAGGAATGTGAATCAGTATAAGGCTTTTGCTGGTCCCCCTGTCCCCCTCACACTGAGAGAGAAGGTGGAGAAGGTGGGGGTGTTTGTGGATTATGAGGAGGGTCTGGTCTCCTTTTATGATGTGGAGTCCAGATCTCATATCTACTCTTTCATTGGTCAGTCTTTCACTGAGAAACTTTATCCATACTTCAGTCCTTGTTTAAATCAAGGAGGTAAAAACACAGCACCACTCATCATCTCTCCTGTTATTTAACACTGCATAAATTTGTCACCTCACAGATTCAATCATTTTTGTTTCTTCTCTGATTAATTTTGTAAATACTTATTCATTTTTAACCTGCTATACATTTTTTCATACATGTGTGTTTTAGCCTATAGCCCTTTAAAAAAAATTTTTTTTTACTCAATATGATTGTGGATCTTTGTCACTAGAAACATAAATAAAGATCATTTGCAGTTTACGCTGAGTTTTATTGCAGAAATTAATGATGTAGGCAATTTATTATAATAAAAAATATATAATCAAAATGCATCTGCTGGTGTACATACAACCAAACAAAACTGCTTAAAATTTCATCAGACCAAATACAATCAGGTGGCACAGTAGCTTAGTGGTTACGCACTGTCACCTTGCACCTCCAGGCTCCGGGTTTGGTTCCCAACCTCGCGTTTGTGTGCAAGGAGTTTGCATGTTCTCCCTGTGCTTGGTGGGTTGTGTGTGTCCTGTGATAGATTGGTACTCTGCCTCCTGGCATAGACTTGAGGTCCCTGTGACCCTATATACAGGATACACATGATAATGAGGTTTAGATCATAACAATGAAATCAAATTCATTTTCTCTCTGTGTGCTCAATTCTGCCATCTGCTGCTACAAAGGAAGAAAACATTCTCATCTGACCTGAAAGTAACTTTTTTAAACATGTGACAGCAGGGGGAGTCTCTTCATCATGGGGGGAAGCGCTATCTGATTGTTCAATGACAGGTGGACTGCTGGGAAGTCCACTCTGAGGAAGGATTATCAAGACTTACTTACGCAGCTCTTTCCTTGGAGGTGGATAAGAGTACCTTAAAAAAAGCTGATATTATGTTAAACAATTTTGTTTGGAAAAATAAAAACCATTTTATTAGGAAATCAGTATTGATGAATCCACTAAAAAAGGGAGGACTTGATTTTCTAGATTTTACTACCTTAAACAACACCTTTAAAATCAATTGACTTAGGAATTTTATTAATAATCCCTTCTCTCTCTGGAATATTATCCCAAATTAGATTTTCTCTAAAGTGGATGGCCTGAATCTTCTCCTACTCTGTAATTATAATGTCATAAAGATCAAACTTTCTAATTTCCATAAACAGATGCTCTTGGCTTGATCCCTAATATACAAACACAATTTTTCTCCACACATATATTTTTTATGGAACAATAAGGATGTTCTTTACAAGAATAAATCACTTTTCATTGATAACTGGTTCAAAAATAACTTTCTTTTAGTTGGACAGCTGTTTAACACACATGGCAGACTTTATAATTATTTAGACTTTTTACAGAAATACAATATTCCTATATCTGCTAAAGAATATGCTGTTGTTGCTAATGCCATACCCTCTGGGGTGAGTTTACTGTTACAAGGCTCTACATTTCCTTGGCCATGCACTTATTCTTTGAAACTAATTGACAGTGGTTGGAGGAGTTTGCTTTTCTGCAGAGCAATGGAAAAGAAATTATAATATCAGAGCCTTCTCCGAGAGAGAAGTCATTACAATTCCTTATGTGATATCATATTTGAATAGTATTATAGAGGATTTACCCTGGGAGGAAGTATGGTCCTTGCCTCAAAAGTATCTTTTAATGAATAAAGTAAAAGAAATAACATACAAATTAATACACAAATGTTATCCATTCAAAGCCTTTTTTAAAGGAAATATCTTATTCTTATTCTTATTCTTTAATATTCTTTTTGTCAGTCTGATGAAGAAACCTTTTTTTTTTCAATATTATCACTTTGCATATGTATTAATTAATTTTTTATAGACATTTTATTGATTATATTTCAAAACCTTCCAGGTCATGTGACAAATTGCCTCAAAATCTATTCTAAAATGTGTGACCCTCTGCAGAGGGCACAAACTTTTTATTCAATATCATCATTTCACATATTTATTATTAATTTTTTATAGACATTTTATTGATTATATTTCAGTAACTTCGAGGTCATGACCTTCGGCCTCAAAATCTATTCTAAAATAATTGGCCACATGTCCTGCAAAGAGCACAACCTTTTTTGTTTGCATATCTACTAATAACCAATGTAGAAATACAGTTGCAAGCAGCGATTAGCGGGCCCAAGCACCTTGCGCAGAAAGACAGTGGGCACATGCATTTAAAGTGGACATACTAGGGTTGTAACGGTATTGTAAATACCGTCGTACAGTAATAGCAATTTTTTTCAATAATACCATGGTCGCAAGACTCGATAAAACGATAGGTCTTCTGAGAAAAGTTTGCTCAGGCGATTGGAGCGAACGGGAGGTAGCGGGAAGTACAATTCCCATCAGCTCAGGCGTGGCCATCATCCTTTGCAGTTTGTTGTCGCTACAGATCCAGTAATGCGGAAATGGTGGGTGCTGCTAGTAGCGGCAAAGGAAAAGAGATGGAAATGGTCGAACCTAAAGCGAGTTTTAAAGTCAGGTTTGAAGGTAAACCATGTCAGTCGTCTGCTTGGCAGAGTGAGGCATGTAGCAGTGTTTTTTCACCGCAGTTCAACTGCAACAGCTGTGCTGACCTCCAAGCAGCAATTGTTAAACCTGCCAGTACATAAACTGATAATGGATGTAGTAACTAGGTGGAACAGCTCACTTGACATGATTGAGCGTTACCTGGAGATGATTCAATGAATACCGTACCATGCCATTCATACCGAGGTATTACCGTACCGTGAAGTTTTGATACCGTTACATCCCTAGGACATACCAATATCATAAAGACATGATTTTAGAATGGGGGAATTTTATATCAAGACCTTCAAAAAGCCATTAATGTCACTTAATGTGAGGTCACTCAAGGGAACTGAGTGGTAGGTGTTTCGCCGAGGTGTTTCGGCGGAAAGCCCGGGTTCGATTCCCAGCAATTGCACAACCCCAGGCACTGGATGCAGTGCTGGCCCCAAGCCCGAAGAAAATGGAAGGGTTGCGTCAGGAAGGGTATCCGGCATAAAACCTGTGCCAAACTTGTGTATGTGGACGGGATGGTCCGCTGTGGTGACCCCCTGCCAGGAGCAGCCAAAAGACCAACAACAGTGTGATGTCACTTAACATGATGTCACTCAATGAGATTCACACAGAAATTTATTAACCACTTTTCGGCATAGGTTCAAGGCATTGCCACGGCTGACCCATTTGAGATATCAAAAATCCCTTTACAATTTTGCATCCTCTGTCTTGAGATCACATGGGCCCAGTTTGGTGGGGATCTTCTCTAGGAGTAGCATATCAAATTCCTTTGTGTGCATTTTGCAAATGACCCAAAATAACTGATTTCCTGAAAAAAAAAAAGAGTCTATGACATGCAATGCGAAAGTTGTTTAGCTCTAAGTGTGTACAGGGTTTTGCATGTATACATGCAAATATGCATAAGCTATGCAGCAAAATCTCATGTGAGGGCCCCGGGCATGGCATCCTAATGGCAGCAGTTTCCAACCTGTATGCTGATTTTCATGACTTTTTGAGCATGTTACTTATTGAAAAATATAAAAAAAATACTGTGGACACAAGAGGAAGCTGTCTGAAAGGGACGTCCGAGTACTAACCCGGATTGTATCCAAAAAACATAAAACCACAGCTGCCCAACTCAATGCAGAATTAAATGTGCACCTCAACTCTCCTGTTTTCACCAAAACTGTTAATTGGGAGCTCCACAGGGTCAATGTACATGGCGGGCTGCTATATCCAAACCTTTGGTCACTCGTGCCAATGGGAAACGTCGGTTTCCATGGTGCCAGCAGCGAAAATCTTGTGCTGTGGACAATGTGAAACATGTATTGTTCGCTGGTGAGTCTACCTTTACTGTCTTTCTCACATCCAGGAGAGTTACGGTGTGGAGAAGCCCCAAAGAAGCATACCACCCAGACTGTTGTATGCCCAGAGTGAAGCATGTGGGTGGATCAGTGATGGTTTGGGCTGCCATATCATGGCATTCCCTATGCCCAATACTTGCGCTAAACAGGAGCGTCACTGCCAAGGACTACCAAACCATTCTGGAGGACCATGTGCACCTAATGGTTCAAACATTGTATCCTGAAGGCGGTGCCATGTATCAGGATGATAATGCACCAATACACACAGCAAGACTGGTGACAGAGTGGTTTGATGAACATGAAAGTGAACTTGATGGCCTGCACAGTCACCAGATCTAAATTTTATTGAGCCACTTTGGTTTTTTTTTGGAGGAGTGAGTCAGGAAATGTTTCCCTCCACCAGCATCACGTTGTGATCTGGCCACCATTCTTCTGCAAGAAGAATAATCCTCAAAAGCTCAAAATCCCTCAGGCCAATGTGCAGGGCTTGTATCTGTCATTCCCATGATGAATTGATGATTTATTAGCCGCAGAAGGAGGCCCTACACCATAATAATGAGTTATTGTGGTCTAAAACCAGGCGTTTCAGTTTCATTGTCCAACCTATACACACAGTGGAACCATGGATTACGAGCATAATTCGTGCCGGAAGTGGGCTCATATTCCAAAACACTTGTAAACCAAATAGAATTTTCCCATAAGAAATAATGAAAACTCAAAGTATTTGTTCCACAGCCCAAAAAAATAAATACATAAAAATAAGTAATATAATATATAAAGTAAAAATAAAACAAATTAACCTGCACTTTATGTGTAAAAAAAAAGTAAAATAAATCCAGACAGATAAGTGTTTCCGTTTGTGTGCGCAGACGCCGTGTGTGTGTGTGTGTGTAGAATTATCCCCTTCCCTCACTTCGTCTTACACAGTAAAACTCCTCCCCCCTCCCCCACCTCGCTTTTTAAGTTTCACAACAAACACACACACACAACTGAAACACTGTTTTAAGGGAAAAAAAAAGAAATCTCTCTAATGCCTACTAACGGAATCACTGCTATAAAGTAAAAAAACAAACAAACAAACGAACCAGCACCTTACCTTTGAAAAGAATCGCGACAGAACAGAGTTTCTGTGTGCGTGTGTGAAGCTGGGGAGCGGGGTGTAAAGGCGAGAGAGCGTGTGTGCGTGTGTCAGTGACAAATTACATGCGTCCACACATTGGAGACATGCTGAAACAGAGAGAGAGATGTTGATTATACCAGTAAGAGACGAGCACAAAAGACCCAGCAGGGGAGAGGCATTCATTTCAGACTGAAGATGGATGACAGTATGCCTTTATGACCCAAGTTAATTAAAATAAAATCATTAATATTGCTACGAAAATATTTACAATTATGCAAAGTCATAACACTTAATATAATAAATTGTGTACTCTAAAAGGCGTAGCCACATACTAAAAACGATTTTGAGCCACCAGGTCACATGACTAGGAGGTTATTGAATTAAAATCATTAAGATTTTAATTAAAAGTATTAATGAATATGCAAAGTGCTAGTAATTATTAAAAAAAAGCTTGTGTTTTCTGCAGGACATGTGGTCACCCATTTTAGAAATGATCTTGTGATAAAAGGTCACATGACCTTGAAGTTATTGAAATAAAATTCATATTTTTATTAAAAATGTATAAATATGCAAAGTCATAACATTTAATAAAAAATGGTTGTGCCCTCTGTAGGGCAAGTGACCACACATTTTAGAATATATTTTGAGGCAATACAGTAGGTCACATGACCTGGATGTTTTTCCAGTTTAACTGTATGTTTTTTTTCATATGTACGCATTCCCATTTTGGATAAAAATGCATGATATTCTAATTTTTGGAGATTCACTATAAGTAAATGTATGCAGAGGTGTTTGTTTTACAGTTGAAGGAGTCCTTTGCTGTAAAATGTTGAAGAACCTCTGCTTTAACTGCTGAACATATGATATTAATGTATTCATAAATATTATGGAATATGTGGTTTGAACTGAAACAGAGCTGTTACTAATATCTCCAAGGCAGCATGCTTCAGTTAGCAGAAAAACATTATTGATGCTAAAATCACATACTGTATATAAGCCTGTAGCCTCACACAAGGTGCAGTAATGCATACTGTATAAGCCTGTACCCTCACATAGAGTGGAGTAACATCTGATTCTATTCAATGTTTTTTCAGTAATGCATTTTCATGCACTTTAACTGTTTTGCTGAAGAATAAGCAAACTGGAAATGAATACTCAACTATAAATTACAATAAACACATTATTTACAAATTAATAAAATACATGTATGTATTGGTGGTGCAAGAAGGCAGAGGATCAAGGGTCCGTCATCTCCACGACAATCTACAACAGGGGGGAAATAAAGACATGATGTTAATATAAGTGTCTGGTAAAAAGACTTCACGATGTTACTATGCAATTTGACACACACAGGCAGGCATGCACAATTTCATATATTTTATAAAATACAAGCTTTTAGTAATGCTGTGTACATTTATTGGGTTTTGCCATTAATCACTCACAAATAAGACTTTCATTCTGAATGATCTGATTTCCACTCGTGATTTGGATTTTATTTTGCTCACGGAAACTTGGGTAAAACAAGGTGATAACAGCGTATTCTCCGAGCTCCTCCGAGCTATTCCTTCTTCAGAATGCCGCGGGTGTCCCATCGCGGTGGAAGACTGGCTGCGGTTTTCAAACAAAAATTCAGCTGCCGGTTATTCCCATGTAAAAGCTACAATAGCCTTGAGCTAGAACTGGTTTTGATTCAGTTTGCATGTCTGGTACTGTGTGCTATTATTTATCGTCCACCTAAATACAATAAGGACTTTATCTCTGAGTTTTCAGAGTTACTTTCTGAATTAATGCCAAAATATGACAGTTTACTCATTTGTGGAGATTTTAATATTCATGTCTGCTGTCCATCCAGCCAACTGATAAATGATTTCTTTTAAACTCCATTGACCTGACCCAATCAGTAAATGACCCTACACATCAGCATGGCCACACACTGGATCTTGTAATTTCACATGGACTTCCAGTATCCATTTCAGAAATAATCAATATCTGTATTTCAGACCACTTCCCTGTTGTCTTTGAGTTTACTGTTTCACTATCTTCTATGAAACATGTTACTCCAGCCTGCCGCTGTCGCCCCATTACATCCACCACAGCAGGAGAGTTTGCTGATGCGTTCATGAACACTAGTTTTTACATCCAGGACGAGCCAGCTTCCCCCCTGTGCCCAGAGGATTTTATCTCCACCCTCTACTCCACCTGCTCAGGGATTTTGGACTCCATTGCACCTTACAAGGACAGACCCATGAAGATTAAACCTGACCCTTGACTAAATAATACTACTCGTGCCCTTAGGCAGCACCGCAGACAAGCCGAGCGCAGGTGGAAGAAGGACAATTACAAGAATCACTGGGTATACTGCGTGACAGTCTTTTCACTTAGAAGGGAAAAAACTTACACATATACGGGAAAGATGAATTGCCCTTCTGGGCCAACGTAGGTTATCAACTTTTCTTTCTGGACATGGTTTACATAAGAAAACAAATCATGTCACCCACAAAAAAAAGGTTCTCACTGTATGAATCATAAATAAAAAAAAAATTTAAAAGGAAAATGCACAACCTTGTCCTTAAGGTCAATATTTCCAACTAAAAAATTAGTTAATTTACCATATTAACATAAAATTAACATAATTTACCCCTATTTTTTTCTATCAAATACAAACAGGTATTTTTCAGGTTTCTGCAAAACGGACAACACTGCAGGGGGTAACGCACGCAGGTAGAGAGTTAATTAAGTTTGCGCATGTGTAGTTTGATGCGTCTTGCTCTTCTGTTTCTTTAGCGTTTCATGACACCTTGCGTCTTGGTTTCTCAAATGGCAGCCTGCATAATCTTCGAAATATTACTGTTATTGTGTCACAAAGTGTAGTTTTAAGAGTTGTTTAGGCAAGAATGGATGTGTGTACAGCTCAAAACCTCCATCACAACCTCCTTTTTGAAGATAGCGTCTATTTAAAAAAATGCCCCAATATTTTCAGAGATTTGCGCTCCAGGCAATACCCAGGTGCTCAGCGCTCATGTACTGGCCCAAGGCAGCCTCACCTTTGCAAGAACTTCTCAAAACTAAAAATCACTAATACTATCACTAGCTGCGATGTATCTGTAGAGGTTAAAACAGCAAATTTATTTTACTTTTAATTCATTTTGGGTATTTCTAACAGGCAACCATTGGAATAATATGGTTATGGTATATATTGATCCTGAACTCTGCATTCCATTTGCAATATACAGTTATATAGTTATAGTTAAAATAATAGTTAAATAACTAATGGTTAAAATAAATAATTAAAATATTATGATGGGGAATGTTTGATGTCATGCGGACATTATAAGATTTGTAATGAAAACTTCTATATTAACACCAAAATTAAAAATAAATGCAGTTAAAATTTCAGATTTACAGGGGCTTTTAAAATTTATCTTTACTGAGATGCAGTCATGTGATTTTATATTTTAACTCATAGTTAGCTGCTTTTTCAAAGAAAAAGTTAATTGAATTGCAAATGTATCTGGTTGGTAAATCATGTTTCCTGCACTAGTTAGGGTAATCTAGAAGGACTTTTAACAGCATTCAGAAAATAGGTTCATGACCTGTCAGAGCTGAAAACTGTGACTAACCAATCAGGTATCACATCGCCTCTGCCATCCTACATTTTCAACATACCATCATTTCACCTTTGTACCAGCAGATAGCAGAATATAGGACAGAGAGGATTCAGTTATTCATTCAGTCCTTTTTGTAATAAAAAACTTAACAACTGTTGCCTATTTCTAAACAAAAAACAAACAAAAGAAAAAACTGACATATTGAAATAAGCACTACAGTAAAAGGAAAATGCATTTAGTAAATTAACCATAGAAGTAACCAATTGTTATTCTCACCATTTAATAGACGATTAAATCTGTGAGGTAAAAAAAATCATTCAATCTTAATTACAGGAGAGATGATCAGTGGAGCTGAATTTTTACCTTCATGATTTAAACTAGGACTGAAATATGGATAGAGTTTCTCAGTGAAAGAGTAGATATGAGATCTGGACTCCACATCATAAAATGAGACCAGACCCTCCTCATAATCCACAAACACCCCCATTGTCTCCACTTTCTCTTTCATTGTGAGGGGGACAGCAGGTTTGGCACAAGCCTTATACTCATTCTCATTCCTCAGTATCACAGTCCAGAATCCATTCTGAGGACTCAGTGTAATCTCTCCCTTCCTGTTAATAGACTCTGCGGCGACTCCAACATCCCACTCAGCTTTCCCTCTGATTTGCACCTCATAATAAAATCTCCCTGAGGAGAAACTCTGCTTTCCCAGGACACAGGGACAATTAAACCTCTCTGGTGCGTCTCCAAATGTCACTTGTTTTCCATCAGCAGACAGAATGAGATTGGGATGAGCTGTATCAGGATCCAGAGGCACATCCACTGAGAGAAACAAACAGGTGGATAATGTAAGTATCAAGGTAAAAATGTTGAATGATCATAAAAGATCATTCTCATTAGGATTTTTAAGAGAGTTTTTTCCCCCCTTTTTTAATTGCATTAGTATAAAACACTGAGTGTAGGGATGTGCCAAATGAAGCTTCCGAAGCAGTTTCATGAGTTTTTGACCATGTTAAGACCCCCGAAAAGTCCAAAAGGGTGGGGAAAAAAAATCCTTAGGAAAACAAGAGGGTCCTAAGCACTATAAGGTCCTTGTTTTCTTAAGGATTTTTTTTCCCACCCTTTTGGACTTTTCGGGGATCTTAACATGCTCAAAAACTCATGAAACTTGGCCATTCGGATGCCTGAGAGTCGCGTGGCCCGGGGCCCTCAGGGACTCGCACACGAGAATTTGCTGGATAGCTCATACACACATTCACGTAGGCACACGAAACTTGGTACACATTTAGATCTTACTGAGCCGAACAACTTTCGTGCTTCATGTCCTGGGCTCAACTCAATGGCAAAGGTCTGTCAGGTCACTCTTGTCTAATCCCCAAGGTACAAACCATGGAACAATGCTTCAGTCATCTCCATATTTTGCAGATATCATTCCCATCATGTTGGTCTCCACCTGTGGATAGCACACCATCACTTAGTGTTGAAATATAACTGGCATTCATGTCAAGCATTTTTGTTAAGGACGTACAACTACATATGGATTTAAAAAAAGATTTTTTCTCTTGTCAGATAAACTAGCATGCTATAGCACAGACCAGGCTGAAAGTTTGAATGTAACATTAACACAGTAATAGTAATAAATGTGACATACAGTAAACAAATTCAGTCATAGGTGAGTGAAAGTGTGTACACAGACCTTGTATTTAACGTTTACATTTCCTCTTAAATGCTCCAAAAAAAACAAACAAAAAAAAGACACGAAGCTGACACAGCCACTGAATACACCGGTGAATCTTGGGTGGAGGGGCGGTCTTGTCTGTGATGTTAGCTGTCTCCAGCTAAAAAGTACCCAATTCACTGTAAATAACCCAGAAAAATGACCCAACAGAGGCAACCCAGCGTTTGGGTAGTAAAAATAACCCAGCATTTTTTAGTGTGTAATATTTAAAACACTTTGCAGGCTGCCGTTTGGAGAAATAAAGAATAAACCAGATGTTGGGTCAAAATAACCGAACCAGATGTTCGTCTGTAAATGACAAACTACATCTCATTTGACCCAGCATTACCCTACCCAACAATGTGTTTAAAGTCCCCGAAATAACCCAGAATTTTGACCTAGCATGTGTTTATAGAAACAAGCCAGCTTTTTTTAGAGTGTGAGAAAACTGCAAACTGAGAAAACAACTGTACTTGTGAAGAAGTGACTTCTCCTATTTCTGGGCTACTTCTGGCAAAGGAGACAAATCTAAGGCTTCTATCTGACTCTGGATCATAGAAACAGCCAACTGTAGGTAGGTGAAATTTACTTTTTGGTGCCCGCCGCACAGATAAGTGCCGTATCTTTTTTTTTTAACTTTAATGTTATTTTATATTCTAGGTAAATTGATCGGCTGGCGAGGTGCTTTTCCTACCTGTCCTTGGCTTTGCATTGCTCACCGCTTGGCTTGCCGCTTCAGCACTGCCGTTTTTTTGTTCCAGCTTAAAGTTTTATTGTTTTCTTCCTGTGTTTTATTTTAGCTTTGTTTTGTCTTTGCAACTTTTATTTTGTTCTTATTAGTTTTTCTTTCCCTGCTTTGCCTTTTTCTGCACTCATTTTCTCTGCTTGTACTGCTGCTTTGGACTGGCTTGTTTATATATTTTGCTTGTGCTGCTTTCTTGTGTTGTCGGCCATTGCTTTTTGAGGTTATTGCTTTAACACGAGCTTTTGCTCGGCTGACGGGTTTTTTTTTTTTTTTTTTTTGTCCTCCAAGTTCGGAGGTTGCTTTGCAGCTAACTTTTTCTTCTTTTCTTTTAATTACTATTATCGTAATTATTTATAAATTTGTCTTTGTTTAATTACTTTTTTTTCCTTTTCTTTCCAGGAGCTGGGGATGTGGAGAAGGCAGGCTAGCTGCTTGTAGAGTGGTGTGCCTATGTTTACAAAGTGTGGAGTGGTACTACATTTTCACTAGTGTGAGTGGCATGTGTGATTATTTATTGCTGGGCAGGAGTGTAACCCTGTACCTAGTCTGCCTCTCTATGGTTGAGTCCCCAGCTCCAATTTTTGTGTTTTCTTTGCCTGGGATATTTTAGAATGTATTTTAAATTGTATTTAAATTGATATTGTCCGATTCGGTAAATTCCTTGTATGAATAAAGACTTGTATATTTTGTATTCATGTCCTTGTCGAGGGATTTGAACCTGTTTTAAATCTTTTCCCAGGTAACCAATCCTGGGTGGCGTAGTCGGTATTTATCAGTCTTTTAAGGTTGGTTAAGGGAAATACTATTTCCCATCATATAGAGAAAAGCAAACCTCACCACCCCGCCACACAGGAATTCGGCAGCATGGTACAACCTGAATACTGATCGGAACAGGTGGCCACTACCAACTTCATAGCTCCAGCTGGGATCCGACAAGTTCTACTACCTTGAAACTTTACCCTACCAGCAATTTCATGAGTAGATAGAGCACTGTACTGATGACAATACTGCAGTGCCTGTATGAAAGATGCTGCAGCCTCTGAAACAGAGAGCAAGTCAAACAAGGCAAACCATGCTTTCCAAGGAGCTCTTTATAACACTGCCAGATGTTCATCCCCAAAACACAGGGCACCTGAGGTCGGCTATTACCAGGAGGATCTTTGACCACCAGCACTCCACATCGTGGCATTACCTTACCACACTGCTCCGCTTCCAATTCTAAGTAACCAATATAAGGAATGGTAACCCATTAGCAGCCCTGAGTTGCAGCCAATGACATGATTGAAGACACTCCTGACTCCAGGGCTGGATGTTTTCCAAAGAAAGCTCTCAGACCGTGGACACCGTAGAACCCATGTCTATCAAACAAGATACTTTAACCCCACCTCAGATCACATCAAGGTGTGGACAGGATGACACCAAGGCTGCAGTACTGCCTAAATTTTTTAGGAGCAGTCTGTGAGCCAATAAAATACCCCCGCCCTCGAACTGTGGCTCTGCAGTGGAGTGGGTGCTAGTTTTCTGGTAAATTAACTCTTGCTGGGTTGACACATTCCATTTGATTTAGTAGTTAAAACCATTTTGTTTTCAAAAAAGTTCTAAAGCATACACAACTTTACATAATGTAACTAGATTGTCACATAATAAGAAAATGTTAATAACTCAATAAAAAGTGTTAGACAGAACCATATAATCGTTTTCAACTATGATGCTTTTTTTTAAAGAAGAGAATGAGAAAACACATTAACCCCACACCCTTATATCAAAGCATTTCATTTGTACAATAAAATATGCTTGCTCCTACCACAAATTACTTATAAAAAGAAGAAATTCAAATAAATGTACCATAAAATACTGAGTGCTCTGATAAAGTGATGATCCAGAAGTGAAGAATCCAGAATGTTGTTCAAAAAATAAATCAACTGCTGGGTCAAAATAACACAAGCAGGTGGGTTTGTTTTTTCCCCAGAATGATCCTCAGAAAGACAAACAGCAGACATATAAAGACCGTCATTAAACATACCCCTATCACTTCTTCTGACAACTATAAAATATTAGAAAAATATATTATATATAATAGCCAACAGACTGTCCACACACAACTTTAGTGAAGATTACTTAGTAATTTACCTAAAATTTAACATTTATTAAATGTAGGATTTTATTTATGTGTGCTAACAATACGTATTTTTCTCATACAGTATAGCCGACTATTGGCACAGAATATAAAAACATGAACTCCCCACACCCCAATATCAAAGTGTGACAGTGGAAACGTGAATGAACATGGAAATGAGCTTGCTCCTACCACAACTACAACATTTACAATTTAGGTAAAAATTCATATTAACTTACAATAAAATGCTGCCAACTTTAAGTGGCGTGCCCCTCGCTTCAGAAGTGAAGAATCCAGAAAGTTTGTCATCAGTAAATACTGATATGTATTTATTTTTCATTTTCTTTGCTCCTGTATCAATAATGATTCTTCTTTGACAGCGCTTTCTCCCATTATTGTTATTATTATTGTTATTATTATTATTATTATTATTAGTAGTAGTAGTAGTAGTAGTAGTGCTGTGAATTGATTATTATTATTATTATTATTATTATTATTATTATTATTATTATTATTATTATTACCTATGCTTTTGCTATGAATACTAAAAGTGTTACATAATTAAACTCAATGCAAATATGTTTGTCATTGTAAACACTGAGCCAGCTTTGCCAATCCCTTTTTTCCTCTTTGAAAGTGTTTTTGTAAATGAAATAATATTGTAGCAACCCAGAAAAAAAAAATTACATGAAAGAACTTTATAGTAGTCAGTTAAATCTCTTTTTTGGCCCATTTTAGCTGCGGAAAAGAAGATAATTACACACTGCATGATATACTGTAGGGTGTTGATATCCTTAGGCCACACCCTCTCTCATTACTCAAATACACATCACCTGATATGCTTAAATCCAATAAGCATTCCTATACAATAAGCATTTAAAAAAGCATTCATATACAGCAGGAAAATATGCATAAAAATTATGATTTGTCTTATAATTGTATATATCAGTATACATAGACATCAATGGATACCTAATGATAAAATAGAGCAAACGTACACTGTGTATACTGAAGTAAGTACAGTATTGTGACTAATGACATGATAGAAGACTGTTTTAGGGGATAGAGATATCAGTGATTGTGCTCACACCCTCGCAGATACAGCGTGCATTACAGACGAACAAAGAATTAGCTGGACTGGATCATTGTATTAAAAATGAAAAATCTATTCCAACACCACCACAGAGCAATCTGGCTAATCTTATTTGGTACCTTATTGAGGATTCAGAGCGAAATAGCCAGGATCAAGCAAAAACAAAACAGAGCAACTTACAGTTAGCTAGAGCAAGGAGAGGAGACAGTGTGATAAGAGAGTATAACACTGAGCTCAGGAGGTGTGCAGGGAACTGGTGTTGTGCCCCATCAGTAGACATTGCTGATATTATGACAGACATGCACAATGGCCCTGGATAAGTAATACCATGTCCTCGAGCTGGGTAGTACTGCCTCTTAATAATCTCATAAAAGCAGAAGTTAATTCAGACAACACGTCTTGTTTCATACTGATAAAACCCCTTGCCATCTTACAGATATCAGCTTACTATAAACAAACAGGGAAGCTTATCTCACCAGTACCTGGGTGTAATTGTATTGTACCCTGTTGCCTGTTAAGAAGTTAAGAAGACAATTCCACATATGTAGTCCCTACTGTAGGCAAAAGTGTAGTACAAGATCAAAAAGAAATGGGGAACATGACTTAGAGTGGTCTGAGTGCTCCACATATATACACATCACCAATCATTAAAAAAGTGTCACCTAAGTGTAGTGCAATTAGTAAATACAGAGATGATGGAGGCTGTTTTATAACTGCTTTTAAAAGATATCCTGTCAAAAGATTAAAACTGATTAGTGCAAGAAACAAGATTGCCAATTAATCTGCAAGAAAAAACTCTTATTATTATTATTATTATTATTATTATTATTATTATTATTATTATTATTATTTCATGGTCAGTTTAAATGAGTCAATATATACACACAATCAGAATGTAGAGAGGTGGAGACACACTGCACTGTGATCATGTGTGGAACTGCTCCTTTATCACCTAATGAGAGGTGAAGAAGGAATTGAATAAAGTGAAAGTAAATAGTGATATCTCACATCGAGAAGTCGCACTTGTTCTCACATGAAATTCTGAAATTAACTGCAGGATAAGACCTACAGATTAGGCTAATTGGCATTCCCAAATTCCCTGTAGTGTGTGAATGAGTGTGTGCGTGTGTGTATGTGTGCACCCTTGCAATGGATTGGCACCCTGTCCAGGGTGTACCCCACCTCGTACCCTAAGTCTCCTGGGATAGGCTCCAGGCCCCCCGTGACCTTGAATACAGGATAAAGCAGTATAGACGATGAGTTAGTGAGTGTTAGGCTTTAATTTTCCATTGTTAGGAGGGTCTGGTCCCCTTTCATGATGTGAGGGGAATTTTATCCATACTTCAGTCTTACCAAGTTAAAAATTTTGCACCACTGATCATGTCTTCATCTCTTATTTACATCTAAATTAAGTTTAAACTCACAATTTAAATAATCGATTAAATGGTGAGACACAATCAAAGTTTCTTCATCAAAATTCTGCTAATTCAAATACATTTACATTCATATTTAATTTAGAAATAAAAATGTTAAGCTTATTCTGATAATATAACTGACTAGTGAAAGAAACAAGATCCACCAACTCACTCTTACTCATTCATTGTCTTTATTGCTTTATCCTGTATACAGGGTAATGGGGTGGCTGGAGGTGCAAAGCAACAGTGCTAACCACTATGTTACCATGCCACCTCAACCAACTGGAATTGGTTTAAATAAAATTGGAAATTATTTTATTTTATTTTATTTTATTTTATTTTATTTTATTTTATTTTGTGAGCCAGCTAGATATGCCATAAAAATGACACTTTTCCTAATGTGATTTTATTTAGTACATTCCACAAATTGACATAAAAATGAAAATATCTTCGCTGAGAATAAACAGATATCTTCAGACATCATGTCTGTGTGTGTGTGCATGTGTGTGTGTGCGTGTGTGTGTGTGTGTGTGTGTGTGAGAACTCTCCTGGTGATAAAAGAGTAAATGGTGAGCAGGAAAGTAAATCACTGTAACCTTATTCTTACTTTTATTTTGTAGTCAAAAGACCAATGAGGATTACTTTTGCATGCATGCCAATGAATCTTTCTACTTTTTTATTATTATTATTTTGTTATAAACAGATTTTCCAGTTTTTCGGTACCCATGTTCCTCTGTCACACAAAATATTAAAAAATAAAATGTCAAAATATGTTAATCAGCAATAAAATGCAGGAATTTCAGCATGTGATCCTAAATGAATGAATGAATGTATGAATCCTGCATTTTGGCCAAGAGCTAAATAGAAAAATGTTATGACATTGGCCAAGAGAAAAATTATTTTATTCAATAATCAGAATAATCTGCAGAAGAAACAAGCCGCATTGTAGTTTTTTCATGTACAGTTCAAATGAGTCTATAAATACACATGAGCAGAGGATAGAGAGGTGGAGACACACTGCACTGTGCTCATATATGGAAAAAAAATATATATATATATCAACCAATGAGAAGTGAAGAATGAGGTGACTAAAGTGAATGTGAAAGGTGTTAGCTTACATTGAGTAAACACACTTGTTTTCACATTAATTTCTTAAGTTAACTGCAGGATATTCACTTGTAATTGTAAATTCTGTCTCCCTGAAAAGAGCTAAAAGTAAAGGTATGTACATCTGTGGATGTTTTATAGTTGATCCTGTGGACCCTTTTATAGAGGTTTTGTCAGTGTCTGATTTATCAGGATAAACTGCAGATGTTAACAATGTCAGACAGAGACAGAGTCTCTAACACACTGCTGTAATACTGACACTGAAATACAAACTGATTATAATAATGTTGTGTGTCATTAATGATCAGTGATTAACTGGGACAGAATTGTGTGTGTGTGTGTGTGTGTGTGTGTGTGTGTGTGTGTGTGTGTGTGTGTGTGTGGTGGGGGGTGCTAGTGATGGGTCGATTTATGAACGATTTGTTCTTTTTGAACAAATCTTTAATGTGACTCAGAAGAATGAATAGTCTTAAAGAGTGATTAGTTCATTTTCTATTGGACTTGCAAAACATAGCAAAACCTAAAAAAAACAAAACAGAAATGAGTAGTTTACATCTTGTGTCTTCTAGTCTGAGTCGTGGGTTATTTTGTCACATGACTCCCACAGACGCTGCGCAGTTATATTTAATTATATAAAATAAGCACCAAACACAGTATTAAATTGTTGTTTTATTATAATTTTTTTTACATTTTGTTTGTAAAATAAAATAATTTAAACTAAAACTAAAAATAAATTGCAAAGTTTAAATAAACAGATGAAAGTTGTCACGGTATAAAGCCGTGTACACTAGACGTGTTGGTGGTCTGTTTATTGAAAATGTAACATTTTATTTTATTTCTGGTCAAAAGAACGAAATGAACTAAATGACTCAAAAAAACAGTCGTTAAAATGATCCAATCTTCCATTCAATAGTGTGTGTGTGTGTGTGCGTGTGCGTGTGTGTTAGAAATACAGAGATCAGCACTGGGTAAATACAAAGACTTATACAAACATATCAGGAAGTGAGAAACTGTGACTGACACAGTCACTGATCTGAGAGCTGTGAGAATGATTAGTGAAATTCTCTGTTTATTACAATTTAATGAAGACTGTGTATATTTATTTTATACCACAGTTGTACGGTATTATAATCTGAAGAGAGAATTCCTGCCCTCCAGCACTGGAGTTGAAGACCCCTGCTGTAGGCAATCAGAGTCTAACTAATCAGTAACTACTAATTAGTTAGCCTCCTACTGACCTGAATGATGTGATTTCTTACTGAAAAGGTTCAAACACAGGAGGAAGTCTGAATGTCTGAATCTTCATTACAAGCAAACGGGAGAAGAAGGAGCAGCATGGAAGAACCATGTTTATGTAAGTTGTACAGTGTATGCAGGAAAAGCTTTCTATTTCTGTAGTTACAATTAATTCACAAAAGCTTGTACTGTATGGTAATTCTGATACATCATTATATTAAAAACAAAAAATATACAGTGAGATCGAAAAATCTGAGAGCACCTACAAATATATGTCAATCAAAAAATATTACTTTACCCAAAGTAAAATAACTACAAAAAACTGTGGCTTTGTTTAGCAAATGTGTTATTGTTGAAACACTGCACTGATACTGGACAAGAGGAAAGAATACCTCAGGAAAATAACAACTTTGTGTTGTAACCACTCTGTCATTTATTTGCTTCTGTGTTTTTGTCTGTTATGCAAGAGCTACACTACTCTTGTAAATACAATGGCTATAAAATTATTGAATGTGCTCTACCAAAATGTGTTAAACATTAAATAACACCCAAACATGTGCTTTTTTTCTAATCAGTATAGGAAAATGTGTCAAAATTGTGGTTAGTGATTTTCACACCGGCACTACAGATGCATAGTACTATATAGCAACAATGGAGGGAAAAATGTACAGTATTTCTACATTGTTTATAAACAACGTGTAACTTTTTTTTTATAAACAACCCTAGTTTCCCGTGACTCCAGCAGTCAACTGTCTGAAGAGCAGCTGATGTGTTCTATCTGTCTGGATGTGTTCACTGATCCAGTCACCACTCCATGTGGACACAACTTCTGTAAGAGCTGCCTTACACAGTGCTGGGAGACGAGTCAACACTCTCAGTGTCCATTATGTAAAGAGAAATTCACCAAGAGACCTGAACTGAAGATTAATATAACACTGAGAGAGGTTGCAGATCACTTCAAGAAGAAAAGTGTTCCTGACAAACCTGAGGTTCTTTGTGATGCCTGCACTGGAGAGAAGCTGAAGGCTCTGAAATCCTGTCTGGATTGCCATGCGTCTTTCTGTACATCCCATATAGAGTTTCATAGATATGTTCAAAGCTATAAGAAACACAAACTAATAAACCCTGTGAAGAACCTGGAGGACTACATATGCCAGAAACATGAGAGAGCTCTGGAGCTGTTCTGTAGAGAAGATCAGACATGTGTGTGTCAGTTCTGCACTGAGACGAACCACAAGAATCACAACACTGTTACTATAGAGGAGGAGAGCAGAGAGAGGAAGGTGAGAAACACTGACTAACATCAGCTTGAGACATTCTTATAGAAAATGCAGACATTTCTGCAGAAGCTGAGAGTTCAATTCCAGGACAATGTAAACATACTGCAAATAAAATATTTTATCTTCTGCTCTATCCTCAGACTCAGTTGGGGAAAACACAGACAGATGTGCAGCAGATGATTCAGGACAGACTGAAGAAGATACAGGGGATTAAACATTCAGTAGAGCTCAGCAAAGTGTGTGGAAAACAGTTTGTACATTTGTTAATGCATTGTTCATCAGAGAAATGAACAAACTGCATTAACATTATTTCACTATTCAGTCTTATATGATTAAAGTGAAAATGTGTTCCTCCGTTAGAGAAACATAGAGAAAGAGAAAGCAGACAGTGTTGAAGTCGTCACTGCTCTGATTCGCTCCATTGAGAGAAGTCAGGCTGAGCTGCTTGAGGTGATGGAGGAGAAGCAGAAAGCAGCAGAGAAGCAGGCTGAAGGACTCATTAAAGAGCTGGAGCAGGAAATCACTGTGCTACAGTGGAGAGTCACTGAGCTGGAGCAGCTCTTACACACTGAGGAGCATCTCCACCTCTTACAGGTCAGTGTTCCTCTCTCTGCTCACTGGCAATGCAGAACATCACAGAACAACACTCACCATGCTGAGGGATTTCTCCTCTCTCCTGCTCTACTGTAGATTTCCTCCTCCATGTGCAGCCCTCCACACACCAAGAACTGGACTGAGATCAGAATTAACACTTACCTGAGTGGGGACACTGTGAGGACAGCTCTGTCTCAGCTTCAGCAGACTCTCAATGAGAAACTCACTAAAGCACTGAAGGAAACAGGTGAGAGTTATTAATATAATAGTAATGGTGATTATTATTGTTAGCAATGATTAAATTAAACATTTCATTACACAATCTGCCAATTATGAAAGTGATGTTTTGTTATATTTAGTTTCCACACATCTGAAGAGGATTCAGCAGTATGCAGGTACAGTGAGGTTTCTGATTTTCAATTATATTATAATGTACATATCAGTATTACACCACTGCATCATCATATTTATTTTCATCTGTAGATCTCTCCAGCTACTGAAGACTTATAGTGTCTTTCATTTTCCTCACTATGCTGTAGCTTCCTGTTCCTGACATGCGCAAAAGCTATTAAAGCTTTTTTTATTTAACAAAAGCCTTTATGATTTACATTTTCCTAATAAAATAATGTAGGAAATCTGTATGTTTACTTTATTCATGTACAGATGTTTACTTTATTATTTTTTTAATTGCAAGAGTGTAAAATCAGTGAGTTCCTTTCTTTTCAAAGGATTATGTCATTTTAATGATATGCAAAACAGTGTTTTACACTCATGCAGTCAAATAATACATTAATTATATTGTTTTAAATCACTGTTTTCATCATTAATATTAGAGTCGTGTTCTCATCCAAAAGCTAAAACCAGATATCTATAACTAGTCACTCACTGAACTCTTTTTGTCCATAAGTATTACGTTTTTATCTCAAATGTTTTCCCCTTATGTTCTGTCACACTTTCATATGTATTTGCAGAAAAACAAAAACTATACAAATGTACTTATATCACCAAAGCAAATCTTTAGGAGGAAAGCATTTCTCATCAATATTTCTCATCCACGACAAGCTCCTACCATAAAATGTACAAGATTTCGGTTAAAATGTATAAATTTAATCCTCTATAAAAATTTTTGAAATCCTAATGAAGATGATCCACTGTGTGATGATTTTATATTTTGTGCCTGTACACTCACATCACACACTGTGTGTTTCTCTCAGTGGATGTGACTCTGGATCCTGATACAGCTCAAACCAATCTCATCCTGTCTGCTGATGGAAAACAAGTGACATGTGGAGACACACGACAGGATCTCCCTGATACACCAAAGAGGTTTAGTAGATATAGTATAGTTCTGGGAAAGCAGAGTTTCTCCTCAGGGAGATTTTATTATGAGGTGCAGGTCAGAGGGAAAACTGCGTGGGAGCTTGGAGTCACTGCAGAGTCCATTAACAGGAAGGGGACAATTACAGCAAGCCCTCAGAATGGATTGTGGATTGTGATACTGAGGAATGAGAATCAGTATAAGGCTCTTGCTGATACTCATGTCCCCCTCACACTGAGAGAGAAGGTGGAGAAGGTGGGGGTGTTTGTGGATTATGAGGAGGGTCTGGTCTCCTTTTATGATGTGGAGGACAGATCTCATATCTACTCTTACACTTGCCAGTCTTTCACTGAGAAACTCTATCCATACTTCGATCCTTGTTTAAATGAAGGAGGTAAAAGCACAGCACCACTGATCATCTCTCCTGTATGTAAGACTGAGTAAATTTTTCACTTAACAGATTTAATTGTTTATTACATCATGTGAATAAAATATATTTATTTTCTCCTCTGATTAATCCTGCAAATTTTCCTTTTTAAGCGGCTTTGCATTTTATTTTAATACATGTTGTTTGTTTGTTTGTTTGTTTTAGCTTACATTAATTTTAATTGTTATGCCCTTCATAGACAATATGATCTTTGTCATTACAAATATGAATAAAAAATTTACAGTTCACTCAAAAATTAATGATATCGGAATTTCAATATAATTTAAAAAATATATAATTCAGCTACTGGTGTCTGTGTAAATAAAACCAAACAAAAATGTGTTTCCCCTTAAAATTTCATTAAACACAAATATAATCAAATGTATATTTATATTTATATTTCATATACAGTATATCTAAAAATATAAATGTCAAGGTTAGTTTGTTCTTTTAAAAAATGGGCTGCAGGAATAAATTCATTCTCTCTCTGTGTGTGTGTGTGTGTGTGTGTGTGTGTGTGTGTGTGTGTGTGTGTGTGTGTGTGTGTGTGTGTGTTACATTCTGCCATCTGCTGCTGCAAAGAAATACAACATTCTTATCTGAACTAAAAGCAATTGTCTTTAACATGTGACAGCAGAGGGAGTCTCTTTATCATGAGGGAAACACTATCTGATTGTTCAGTGATGGTGGACTGCTGTTAAAAATGCCACTGACTAGTGCAAGCAACAGGGTTAACCAACCGGAAATATACTCTCTCTCAAAAGCCAACTAGCTATGAACTAAAGTATATATTTTTCTGTTTTCATAAATATTTAAATCGTGCTGTGGTTATATTTGACAGATTTGCTAAACTTAAATGAAAATGTGTAGAGCAGAGAGAGAGAGAGAGAGAGAGAGAGAGAGTGTGTGTGTGTGTGTGTATGAAGGCGAGAGGAGGAGAGGTGTGTGTGAAGAGGCACGATGTCCAATGAAAAAAATATTGGCTCAATTGTGATCATGTGACGTTCTGCGTCAAAACAAGAAGCAAGATACATGATACTCGTAAACCAAGATTTGCTCATTTTTTAAGTCTAAATTTATAAAAAATCTTTGCTCATCTTGCAGACGCTCACAAACCGTGTTTCTCACAGTCCGAGGCTCCAGTGTATTTGAAAATAAATAAATAAATAAAGACATTACAAACACAAATATATCACAAAAGTAATTTTTCAGGATAAAGCATTGATCATCTCTCCTGTGTGTAAGACTGAGTAAATTTTTCACTTCACAGATTTAATCATTTATTACATCATGTGAATTAAATATGTTTATTTTCTTCTGATTATTTCTGTAAATTTTCATTTTTAAGTCGCTATGCATTCTATTTTAATACATGTTTATTTGTTTGTTTGTTTTAGCTTACACTATTGATTTTAATTGTACAGCCCTTCATAGACAGTATGATCATGGATCTTTGTCTTTACAAATGTGAATAAAGATCATTTACAGTTCACACAATTTTCTGTGATATAGGAATTTCAATATTAAATTCAACTTCTGGTGTCTGTAAATAAAAGCAAACAAAAATGTGATTCCCCTTAAAATTTCATTAAACACAAATATAATCAAATATATATTCATATTTCATATCTAAAAATAAAAATGTCAAGGTTAATTTGTTCTCTTAAAATCTCTCTCTCTCTCTCTCGCTCTCTCTCTCTCTCTCTCTCTCTCTCTGTGCGTGTGTGTGTGTGTGTGTGTGTGTGTGTGTGTGTGTGTTAAATTCTGCCATCTGCTGCTACAAAGAAATACAACATTCTTATCTGAACTAAAAGCAATTGTCTTTAACATAAGACAGCAGAGGGAGTCTCTTCATTATAAGTGAAACACTATCTGACTGTTCTGTGATGGTGGACTGCTGTTAACAATCATTCTGAGGAGACGACACTGACTAGTGCAAGCAACAGGGTTAACCAACCGGAAATATACTTTTTATTTTATTTTCTTTCTTAAAGCCAACTAGCTATAAACTAATATATTTCTATCTGCTTTCATTAATATTTAAATCCTGCTGTGGTTATATTTGAAAGATTTGCTACATTGAAATGAAAATAAAAACGTAATTGTGTGATAAAGGGATAAATCCTGACCTGGACAGTGCTGCAACTTTAAACTGTTAAAGTGAAATCTGCACAAATCACAGGTGAAGGCAGAGGCAAGTGCAGACAATGTACACTCACCTAATGGATTATTAGGAACACCTGTTCAATTTCTCATTAATGCAATTATCTAATCAACCAATCACATGGCAATTGCTTCAATGCATTTAGGGGTGTGGTCCTGGTCAAGCCAATCTCCTGAACTCCAAACTGAATGTCAGAATGGGAAAGAAAGGTGATTTAAGCTATTTTGAGCGTGGCATGGTTGTTGGTGCCAGACGGGCCGGTCTGAGTATTCCACAATCTGCTCAGATACTGGGATTTTCACACACAACCATTTCTAGGGTTTACAAAGAATGGTGTGAAAAGGGATAAACATCCAGTATGCAGCAGTCCTGTGGGCAAAAATGCCTTGTTGATGCTAGAGGTCAGAGGAGAATGGGCCGACTGATTCAAGCTGATAGAAGAGCAATTTTGACTGTAATAACCACTCGTTACAACCGAGGTATGCAGCAAAACATTTGTGAAGCCACAACACGCACAACCTTGAGGTGGATGGGCTACAACAGCAGAAGACCCCACCGGGTACCACTCATCTCCACTACAAATAGGAAAAAGAGGCTACAATTTGCACGGTCTGATGAGTCTCGATTTCTGTTGAGACATTCAAATGGTAGAGTCAGAATTTGGCGTAAACAGAATGAGAACATGGATCCATCATGCCTTGTTACCACTGTGCAGGCTGGTGGTAATGGTGTGGGGGATCTTTTCTTGGCACACTTTAGGCCCCTTAGTGCCAATTGGGCATCATTTAAATGCCACGGCCTACCTGAGCATTGTTTCTGACCATGTCCATCCCTTTATGACCACCATGTACTCATCCTCTGATGTCTACTTCCAGCAGGAAATAATGCACCATGTCACAAAGCTCGAATCATTCGGTTAAATATTCAATTGGTACACACGTATTCACTCACGCACACACACACACAAACTCATCAGAGTGGCAAAGAGACTCTGCACAGTGAAGCAAACTTGAAACCCAACTGTCAGCTAGTAGTTTGGTGATGTAATTGCAGAGCTACACAGAGACACCAGCGCACACGTATAAATGCTTACTACTTGCATAACCTATGTTAGACTCGACTCAAAGTAGGAGCATGAATTAGTCTTTAATCCGTGTCCTTGCTCTTCAGAGGACATTTCTTCATGATGTGTGTCAGACCCCCAACTCCCTGGCTTCAGGTAGCACTTCATGTCTCACATCTGGCTTTCTCTAAGACTTTATTACCCCCTCTGACTTCATGAAGAACTTTTCCTCACCCTCTAGCACCACTGTAGAAGCTGTGCATAGAGGTTATGCTGAGACTTTATCGTCTGAGAGTTTTTATCAAATAGACATGTAAAACAAACAAACAAAAAAAACATTAAAAAAAAACATGCATGCCAATGTGGCATAGAACCACACATCAGCCCCTAGCACATCACATCTCTCACACACACACATACACATTGATACATTTAATACACTTAATACACTCACCTAAAGGATTATTAGGAACACTATACTAATACGGTGTTTGACCCACTTTCGCCTTCAGAACTGACTTAATTCTATGTGGCGTTGATTCAACAAGGTGCTGAAAGCATTCTTTAGAAACGTTGGCCCATATTGATAGGATAGCATCTTGCAGTTGATGGAGATTTGTGGGATGCACATCCAGGGCATGAAGCTCCCGTTCCACCACATCCCAAAGATGCTCTATTGGGTTGAGATCTGGTGACTGTGGGGGCCATTTCAGTACAGTGAACTCATTGTCATGTTCAAGAAACCAATTGATTATTTAACCAAATGATTCGAGCTTTGTGACATGGTGCATTATCCTGCTGGAAGTAGACATCAGAGGATGAGTACATGGTGGTCATAAAGAGATGGACATGGTCAGAAACAATGCTCAGGTAGGCTGTGGCATTTAAATGATGCCCAATTGGCACTAAGGGGCCTAAAGTGTGCCACGAAAAGATCCCCCACACCATTACACCACCACCACCAGCCTGCACAGTGGTAACAAGGCATGATGGATCCATGTTCTCATTCTGTTTACGCCAAATTCTGACTCTACCATTTGAATGTCTCAACAGAAATCGAGACTCATCAGACCAGGCAACATTTTTCCAGTCTTCAACTGTCCAATTTTGGTGAGCTCGTGCAAATTGTAGCCTCTTTTTCCTATTTGTAGTGGAGATGAGTGGTACCCGGTCGGGTCTTCTGCGCCCATCTTCGAGATCCCAACCCGAAACCTTTTCGCTTCGCTCCGTCATCACTGGTCATCGGTGACTCCATCGTCCGGTACGTCCGTGCTACCACGGCTAAAGGTTAGGTGCGCACTTGTTGTTTACCTGGTGCTCGTGTTCTTGATGTCGCTGCACAGGTGTCTGTGGCCTTGAGGGAGAACTTTGGAGCTGTGGTCCTCCATGTTGGCACGAACGACACCAGGCTGAGGCAGATAGAGATCCTGAAGAAGGACTTCAGGAGCCTGGTTGAGAAGGTCCGCAGCACATCACCCACAACAAGGATCATCGTATCTGGACCCCTTCCCACATTTCATCGAGAGGTTCAGTAGACTGTTTGCTTTTAATGAATGGTTACAATCTTGGTGTCAACAACAGAAATTACCCTTTGTTGATAACTGGAATGTTTTCTGGGAGCGTCCTAGGCTCTACCACACCGATGGCCTGCACCCTAGCAGAGCTGGAGCAGCAGTCATCTCAGACAACATCTCCACGACACTACGAACCATTTGACTGGCGGTAAGTCGTGTCTTAGATTACAAACATAATAGCCACATTACAACTCACCATACTGATAGACGCGCACACATAGCTTGTCCTATAGAAACTGTGTCTGTTCCCCGAATAGTGAGAAAAAAGAATAAATTCGTTAAAATCGCTCGAAACAATCTAATAACTATAATACCAGAAAAAGGTAGTAATCAAAATCTACCTCTAAAGTTTGGGCTTCTCAACATCAGATCCCTTGCACCTAAAGCACTGATTGTTAATGAAATTATCTCAGATTATTGTCTTGACGCACTCTGCCTTACTGAAACCTGGCTCAGACCAAATGAATATATTGGTTTAAATGAGTCTACTCCGTCAGGATATTTCTATAAGCACGAACCCCATCAAACTGGTCGTGGTGGTGGTGTCACAACTATCTACAGTGATGTTCTCACTGTTACTCAGAAAACAAGGCCCAAGTTCAACTCGTTTGAAGTGCTTATCATTAATGTTGCACTCAGCAAAATACATATAAACCCTTGCTACATTTTGTTCTGGCCACCGTATACAGACCCCCAGTGTCATGCACACTCGTAACACGACCGGCACTAGGACCTGGAAGTAATACGGTCGCATTTCAGGAAGCATAAAAGGAAACAAGATGGCGCCTCACATTGCTCAGTCATTGAGTCTACCCATGCTGTCTCAGATGCTATCGCTTCCATTTCGTGAGTACTCACCATCTTGGGTTATCTTCTTGATTGAGTGTGTGTTGTTAGAACGCGGGTTTAATTGT
>JAAGKR010000887.1:66769-108087 GCA_011419295.1 Clarias macrocephalus | reverse complement strand
CTGGATACCACCCTCAGACTAATGGTCAGACGGAACGGACCAACCAACAACTGGAGCGCTATCTGAGATGCTTCATCGCCGATCGACAGCGCTCCTGGGCCCGGTATCTCATTTGGGCTGAACTCTCCCACAATCTTCACGTCTCATCCACCACCGAGCTAAGCCCATTTGAGGTATGCCACGGTTTTCAGCCTCCGATGTTCGATCACCAAGAACCGGAGGTTGATGTTCCGTCGGCCCAACAGTCGGTCCGTAGGTGCCGGCGGCTGTGGGAACAAGCTAGAGCAGCCATTCACCGTGCCAATACCCGCTACGCCGCTCAACATCGCCGTCGGCACCCCCCGGGACGATTGTACAATGTAGGTGACAAGGTCTGGTTATCAACAAAAAATCTGCACCTTCATACAGAATCTCGCAAACTCTCACCCAGGTTCATCGGCCCTTACCGCATAACCCTCCGGATCAACCCTGTCACCTACCGGCTCCAGCTGCCTGCGGCGCTCCGAACCCATCCGGTATTCCACACATCACAACTCAAACCCTTCATCACTTCACCTATGGTTCCCCCCACCCACCCTGCTCCTCCTCCCCGTATCACTGAGGGTGGTCCCGCCTACACCGTTCGCCGGATCCTTGACTCACGTCCTCGGGGCAGAGGGCTCCAGTACCTGGTCGATTGGGAAGGTTACGGTCCCGAGGAGCGATCTTGGATTCCGTCCTAGACCCTGAACTCATCCGGGACTACCGTCGTCGGGTATCCTCCACCCCAGGACCGTCGAGAGTCGGTCCTGGACAGGGGGGTACTGTCATGCACACTCGTAACACGACCGGCACTAGGACCTAGAAGTAATACGGTCGCATTTCAGGAAGCATAAAAGGAAACAAGATGGCGCCTCACATTGCTCAGTCATTGAGTCTACCCATGCTGTCTCAGATGCTATCGCTTCCATTTCGTGAGTACTCACCATCTTGGGTTATCTTCTTGATTGAGTGTGTGTTGTTAGAACGCGGGTTTAATTGTGTAAACTCTTGCTCTCTACGTGAGAGAGTTCTGATAATAAATCGCGTGGTTATCCTGCCTGTTCGCGCTACTTCCGCGTTTGGGTTTACCATCCACGCTACACGGGCTAACTGCTAGTCTTCTGATCATTCTCCGGTTGCTTCGTGACACCCAGGGCCATATGCCGATTTTCTTAAAGAGTTTGGACATCTGCTATCAGACCTATTGGTTAACTCTGACAAAGTGCTTATAGTAGGAGACTTTAACATTCATGTAGACGATGCTAACGATGCTTTAGCACTCGCATTTATGGATTTGCTAAATTCCTTTGGGGTTAGACAAAATATAAATAAACCAACTCACCGTTTTAATCATACGCTAGATGTAATTATATCCCATGGTATAGATGTCTCTAATATAGACATTCTACCTCAAAGTTATGATATCACAGATCATCATCTCTTAGTATACACTTTACCTGTAGAACAGATTAGCTGTGCCTCCCCACTTTATCAATTCGGTAGAAATATTAATCCGACTACTAAAGACAGATTCATAAGTAAACTGCCGGATCTGTCTCAATTTCTTATCAGACCCCTAAATGCAGACGATCTAGATGAAGTGACTAGCAGCATGGGCACCATTTTTACCAGTACATTAGACACTATAACTCCCATCAGATTAAAAAAAGTCAGAGATAAAACACTTGCACCATGGTACAACAGTCATACTTGCGCCCTAAAGAGAGCAACCCATAACCTCAAGCGAAAATGGAGAAAAACTAAATTAGAAGTTTTTAGAATCGCGTATAAAGGTAGTATGTGCAGCTATAGACAGGCTCTAAAAGTGGCTAGGGCCGAGCATCTGAGCCAACTGATAGCAAGAAACCAAAACAATCCCAGGTTCCTATTTAGTACAGTGGCTAGCCTAACAAATCCTAAGATGCCTGCAGGGAGTATCCAATCACAGTTTAGAAGTGAAGACTTCATGAACTTCTTCAATGAAAAAAATCAATAGTATCAGGAAGAAAATAATGAAAATTCAACCTCTAACAGCATCTCATGATCCAGTCCAGTCTAAAGCTTCACAATTAGATTTTCAGTGCTTTACAGGTGTAGGACAGGAAGAGCTGTATAAACTTATCACCTCGGCTAAATCAACAACATGCTTGCTGCATCCAATCCCAACCAGATTTTTAAAAGAAGTGATAAATATAACTGGAGCGCCCCTTCTAAACATTATCAACTCTTCATTATATCTAGGTCATGTTCCCTAAATCTTTCAAGTTGGCAGTTACTAAGCCTCTTCTTAAAAAATCTAATTTAGACCCAAATGATATAACAAATTACAGACCAATTTCAAACCTTCCGTTTATATCAAAGATATTAGAAAAGGTAGTATCAGCTCAAATATGCACATTCTTGCAGGAAAACAATATCCTCGAAGAATTCCAGTCAGGTTTCAGGCCCTATCATAGTACAGAAACTGCACTAGTTAAAATTGCAAATGACTTGTTTTTAGCTTCTGACCAAAGCTGCATCTCAATACTAGTCTTACTTGATCTTAGTGCTGCATTTGACACTATAGATCATAACATTCTTATAGATCGCTTACAAAATCACATTGGTATTCAGGGACAGGCGTTAAAATGGTTTAGATCCTACCTGTCTGATTGATTCCATTTTGTAGATCTGAATGGAGAACAGTCTGGTGTAATGCCAGTGAAATATGGGGTGCCAGTAGGGTCAGTTTTAGGACCTCTGCTGTTCTCAATATACATGCTTCCCTTGGGTAACATCATCAGAAGACATGGGATTAATTTCCATTGATATGCTAATGATACTCAGTTATACAGCTCCACAAAACCAGACGAAATACCCAAATTGTCTAGACTAACTGAGTGTATTCAAGATATAAAAGATTGGATGACCGATAATTTTCTTTTACTAAATTCAGATAAGACAGATATATTACTTATTGGCCCAAAAACCAGTACACAACAGCTCTCACAATTCAGCTTGCATTTAGAAGGATGTACTGTTACCACCAGCTCGACAATGAAAGACCTGGGTGTAATATTAGACAGTAACTTATCCTTTGAAAATCATATCTCCAATATCACAAAAACAGCCTTTTTCCACCTTAGAAATATTGCCAAGCTTAGGAACATTTTATCTGTATCTGATGCAGAAAAGCTGGTTCATGCATTCATGACCTCCAGACTGGACTACTGTAATGCATTACTGGGTGGCTGTCCTGCATCCTCAATTAACAAGCTACAGTTAGTTCAAAATGCAGCTGCCAGGGTTCTCACTAGATCCAGAAAATATGATCATATAACCCCAATATTATCATCCCTGCACTGGCTACCTGTTCAGTTTAGAATTAATTACAAAATAGCATTACTTGCGTACAAGGCTCTAAACGGTCTAGCTCCTACATACCTAACCGGTCTTCTGATACGTTACAATCCACCACGTTCCTTAAGATCACAAAACTCCGGACTTCTGGTAGTTCCCAGAATCTCAAAATTTACAAACGGAGGTAGGGCATTTTCATATTTAGCTCCAAAACTTTGGAATAGCCTTCCTGACAGTGTTCGGGGCTCAGACACAGTTTCCCAGTTTAAAAGTAGACTCAAGACACATCTCTTTAATCTGGCATACACATAATTAATTTCTTTACGTCGTACTCCAGTACATCTATCCTGAATGGCAACCACGCTAATTATTTTCATCTGCTCTTTATTTTTCCACCCATCCCGAGGCATCTGAAGATTGTTCCAGCTTCAGTAGACCGAGGCCTGTTTCTGAGGCATCCAGAGAATGACCAGCTCCTGCTGGATTCTTCTTCCTGTTTGTTTGGATCTACACATGCCTCTCCTGAGTTCCCAGTGATGCCGACCCCATCTGCCCTCTGCACCTGCTGACTCATCCCTGTGCTGAACTGGACTTCATGTTAATTTAAAGAACTTCTGTTATATCGAACTTTCAGCTGCATAACACACATGATATTATACAATTTTTGTTATCTGTTATCACCCAAATGAGGGTGGGTATGAGGATGGGTATGGATATTGCCATCTCAGGGAGTTTTTCCTTGCCACTGTCGCCGTCACCCTTGGCTTGTTCATCAGGGACAATCTCATTATCTAGACAAAATCTTCTTACACATATACACTTCCATAAATTTTCTTTTCATTTTCTTTTCATTTCTGTGAAGCTGCTTTGAGACAATGACCATTGTTAAAAGCGCTATAGAAATAAAATTGAATTGAATTGAATTGAATTGAATATAACAATATAACCAATATAACAACCTATAAGCGTTGTTGTATTGCATACATCTCATGCTATTGCACAGATATGTTCAATACACATCGGTAAAGTGTGATGTTACAGTAGAGGTATAAATATAGAAATGGAGACTATAATATAATATATAATACGTAATATAAAAATCTTGTCATGCAAAACACACATGCAACTAAATATCTTTTTTGAAAGCTGGTGGCATTTACACTGATCCCCACGCAGTTACTGAGCGCAAATGTATTTTGCATGCACAAACAATGAACAAAGAAACTGACATGGCTTTGTTAATTTTCTGATCATGTTCTGAGCCAACTTCACACAGATGTACAGTACACAGAAAACACAAAAGAGTCACTGAAGCTGTGCAAAATGCAGCAGAAGAGGATGGCAATGATGCTTTTGACCATATGTGTATTGACCAGCCAAGTGTAGCCCTGTCCAATGCAAAATTCCCACTCTGTCTTGAAACCTAGCATAATATCTCACAAGCTAACATTGTGACAACAACTTATGATGAAGTCACTTGGCTAATTATAAACAACAAAACAAAAGAAAACTTGAGGATAGTGGTATACACTCAAGTTTACTAGATGATATAGAGGTTGACACTGAACTAGATTTATTTTCTACAGCCTCTAACCGCAAGTCATATTACAGAAGACACTGTAAGACACTTGTAGAACCATAACAGATTAAGGTAGATGAAAAGTTTATAACCAAAAAGGTATTGTACAAAGAATGCCTAGATATATTTATATTATTACTTTTAAGGAGTGCCTGCAACAGCTCCTACATTTGTCTGCCCCACTCCCAAGTGTGTGGTTAAACAGTCTCATGGCATTGGAGAGGAATGGCCTCAGCCTGTCAGTGGAGCAGGGCAGTGCCAGCAGCCTGTTGCTGAAGCTGCTCCTCTGTCTGGTGATTGTGTTTTGCAGTGGATGTGATGGATTGCCATGATTGACAGGAGCCTGGTAGGCTTTCCGGCTCTGTACCCACCACTGAGCCTGCTTTCCTTACCAGCATTTCCAGACCTGTGGTGTCCTTCTTCTTGATGCTGGTGTCCCAGCACACTGCTGCATAGAAGAGCGCACTCGCCACACAGTCTGGTAAAAACATTGTCATCAGTTTTTTGCAAATGTTAAAAAGTGCCAACCTTCTGAGAAAGTACAAGCGGGTCGGTCCTTCTAGTCCAAATGAGAATAATCCTTTGACAGAGCCGTAGTCAAAAGCGGAAGCAGAAGATCAAAGCCGGTGGATCAGCCCGCGCAGCAAACAAGTTTAATCCGAGAGGGAAAAACATAAGGGCACAAAGGTTAGACAATGTGAAAGAACAAGAATATACAGTAATTTAGGCAAAAAAGGCACGAGACACTGGGCTATGAGCACGCAATAATTCGGCAAGAATTGGTTATTTGAGGGAGAGTTATATAGAGCAGAGTGGTCAATGAGATGAGGTGCAAGTGTGCTTAAGCATGAATGAATGAGGAGGCAAAACGGAAGCAGTGGAATTTAGTGTGGAAAGGGGTTGCGGGTGATCATGGCTTATCTCAAGAAGTGAGTGTTACCTGGCGTACAGTGACAGTACACAAATGTCATGAATGTGTTTTGTGATCTTATTTCAGTAACTTATTTTTTGTTGTTTTCAATAATCACGCATAACTGTTTTTTCTCCAATATACAAACTTGTGCATACATGCTGCTCACATATTACTGTAGCCCAGTTTGTGCTAAATACAGTGTAATCAGACTTTAGATCACAAACAGTAGTTGAGGTAGCAGAAAGAGCGACATGTGAACCTCTGCAAACATGGTCCAGAATCTGGGAACCTGAAAGAAGAGAACAGAGCGGTCAACAAGGGTGAGCAGTAACGTGCTAGTAACCTCTCCTGTAAACCCCAACAGAGCCTCATCTGCACACAAAGTGCATGGGTCAGATGAATTTACAGATCTATTCTGACAATGCACTAATGGGGAAACATTACATGATCTGAGGCCACCACTCAAAGAGCCTGTAAGGTATCAAAGTGCAGTCAAAGCGGTAAAAGAGAAAAACACATTGGGACACGTGAAAGTGGTAGCGACTAGAGTTTAAATATGTAGACATCCCTGGATACCTAGTGATAAATTAGAGCAAGCTTACACTGTGTATGCTGCAAGCCATATTAAGTATTCTGACTACATTAAGTATTGTGACTAATGACAGGATAGAAGACTGTTTTGGATAGAGAATATCAGTGACTGGGATTAATCACTCTCACGAAGATACGACATACATTACAGACGACTGAAGAATTAGTATTAGGATCATTGTATTAAGAATGAGAATACCATTCCAACAACACTTTAATAACGTCATAGCCGCAGAATCTGATGCAGACACCATGTCTTGTATCATACCAACAAAAACTATCGCCGTTTTACTGTTATCAGCTTATTACAAACATAGAAAGAATCTTAACTCACCAGTCCCTTGGTGTAATTATATTGTATCTTGCTGCCTGTTAAGAAGTGTGGAGACAATTCGTGGTCCATACAGTAGGCAGAAGTGTAGGATCGTCTGAGTGCACTACATGTATAAAAATCACCAATTGTTCAAAAAGGATGCCCGGGAGCAAATATGGGCTGGTCACTCAGTGGAGGAATGACAGCAGCCCTAAACAAGATGAATAGATGATCCATCAGAAAATGCATACTAACTGCCAGAGCGAGCCTCATTAATATTTATGACAGAAGCGGCAAATAATTGGCTAGTAATTCCTTTTTTTGGCTAACACTTCATGTTGTTGCATGCGACTGTTTTAAAACTGCTGTTAAAAGATATCCCGAGAAGAGAGTGTAACAGAATAGTGCAAAAAACAAGATTGACAACACAAAATATATATTCATTCAATCATTCATACTCAGGTTGTGTGGCCCTGAAGCCTGTCCCAGGAGACTTTGGGCATGAGACAGGGTACACTCTGGACAGTGTACCAATCCATCGCAGGGCACACACGGACACAGACACACAAACACACACATATATACACACACTACAGTCAATTTGGGAACAATTAATCTAATCAGCATTTCTTTGGACCGTGGGAGGAAACCAGAGCATCTAGAGGAAACCCACCAAGCACAACCAGAACATGCAACCTCTATGCACACAGACCTGAGGTGGGAATCAAACTCGAATGTTGGAGATGCAAAGGAAACTATATATTTTATTTAATGTTTGGCAGCCAGCTAGCTATGCATTAAAACAAAATTTTCTCTAATGTGTTTTTTTTTTTAGTACATTTCCTACACTGACATAAAAATGAAAATTTCATTATGTGATAAAAGAGTAAATGGTGAGCAGGAAAGTAAGTTAGTCTAACCTTATTCTGTTTTGTAATCAAGTGATCAGTGAAGAGCATTATTTTTGCATGTATGTCAATTGATATTTATAATTTTTCCTTTCTTTCAATATATATATATATATATCGTTGCCATGGTAATTAATATGTGGCATAAAATGTCAGAGCGGTTTTCCAGTTATTCAGTGCCCATGTTCCTCCGTCACCCAAAATATTTAAAATAAAATGTCAAAATATGTTAATCTGCAGTAAAATACAGTAATTCCATCATGTAATCCTAAATGAATGAAAGAATCAATAAAGCCTCTATTTAGGGCATGAACTGATGTAATGACGCGTACCACAAGAAATCAATTTTATCAAATAATAACTATAATTTCCTAGAAAACAAACCACATTATTGTTATTTCATGTTCATTTTAAATGAGTCTATAAATACACATGAGCAGAGGTTAGAGAGATGGAGACACACTGCACTGTGATTATATATAGAAATGTCCCTGTGTCACCCAATGAGAAGTGAAGAAGGAGGTGACTGAAGTGAATGTGAAAGGTGTTAGCTTACATTGAGGAGACAAACTTGTTTTCCCATGACGTTCTGAAATTAACTGCAGGATATTTACTTGTAAATGTAAATTCTGTCTCCCTGAAAAGAGCTAAAGGTAATGGTATGTACATCTGTGGATGTTTTATAGTTCAGAGGTTTTGTCAGTGTGTGTGTGTGTGTGTGTGTGTGTGTGTGTGTGTGTGTGTGTGTGTGTGTGTGTGTGTCTGTGTGTGTCTGTGTCTGTGTGTGTGTGTGTTTGTGTGTGTGTGTGTGTGTGTGTGTGTGTGTGTGTGTGTGTGTGTGTGTGTGTGTGTGTGTATGTGTGGTGTGTGTGTGTGTGTACAGAGGTCAGCACCGGGTAAAAAAAACAAACACTTATACAAACATATCAGCAATTGAGAAACTGTCACAGGTTCAGTTACTGATCAGAGAGCTGTGAGAATGTTCAATGAAATGCTGCGTTTATTACAATCACATAAAGATGAAGAATGTTTGTCTATTATATCACAGTGTAAATTTATTCAGTGTCACTGCTTAGGTTTAACTCTGACTATTAGAGTCTGACTACTAATCAGTTACGCCTCATACTGGTACATGTGTGAACTGGATGGTGTCATTTCTTACTGAAAAGGTTAAAACACAGGAGGAAGTAGATGGCTGAAACTTCATTACCAACAAAAGGCAGAAGAAGGACGAGCATAGATGAACCATGTTCATGTAAGTTATACAGCTTATGCATGAAAAGCTTTCTGTTACTGTAGTTACAATTAATTTACAAGAGCTTGTACTGCATGATGGATTTGCTACATCATTTAATGACTTTCTCTAATTAAAAATTTTGGCTAAATGCATTTTTTTAAATATAAAAATTATGTATAAAATGGCTCAAATATTTTCTGTTGGCTTTGTCAATATTACAGTTATATAAGAAAAAACATGAGTAATGCACACACATCTCACAAAGCCATTTAATTATACTATACTGTAGATGATTATAGATGATTTGTCAGATTAATTATTATTTTTATAATACAATAATGTGACAACATGATTAATGATTGTTAATGATTAAATTATCGTAAGGTAAGTTTATTAAAAATGAAAATATACAGTAAGGTCCAAAATTTCAGGGCACAAACAAAAATGTCGTAATCTAAAGATGGAAAAAATTATGTTCCCAGTCTAAAGTAACTATAGAAAAAAAGTTTGGTTTTGTTCATGAAAATGTGTTATTGTTGAAACATTGCACTGATTCTGTTTAAGAGGAAAAACACACTCAGCATGTAGATCAGGGGTGTCAAACTCAGTTCCTCGAGGGCCGCAGCCCCACAGAGTTTTGTGCCAACCATAATTAAAAACACATGATCAACCTAAACAAGTCATTAAGGCTTATTTGAAAACTACATGGTATGTATGTTGGAGCAGGTTTGGAACAAAAATCTGTGGGGCTGCGGCCCTCCAGGTAACTGAGTTTGACACCCTTGATGTAGATGTATCTAAGTTTAATAAAAGAAAAAAAAGAAAAGAAAAGAAAAGAAAGAAATCAGTTTTAGGAAAATGACAACTTTGTGTCATAACCACTCGGTCATTTATTATTTTTGCTGCAGGTACTTCTGTGTTTTGTCCATTATGTAAGAGCTACAGTACACTTGTAAATATTTAGGTTGTTAAATTAATGAATGTGCTCTACTAAAATTATTTAAACATTAAATAACACCCAAACAAGTGATTTTTTTATTACCAATACAGGGGATGTGTCAAAAATCTGTTTAGTGATTTTCACACCTACATTACAGATGCAGTGTACTATATAGAGACAAGATAGAGACAAATTACAGTATTTCTACACTATTGGGATATTTATTTTTCTTCTAAACAACCCTAGTTTCTCATGACTCAAGCAGTCTTCTGTCTAAAGAGCAGCTGCTGTGTTCGATCTGTCTGGATGTGTTCACTGATCCAGTCACCACTCCATGTGGACACAACTTCTGTAAGAGCTGCCTTACACAGTGCTGGGAGACGAGTCAACACTCTCACTGTCCATTATGTAAAGAGAAATTCACCAAGAGCCCTGAACTGAAGATTAATATAACACTGAGAGAGGTTGCAGATCCTTTCAAAAACAAAAGTGTTCCTGACAAATCTGACAAAAATGAGGTTCTTTGTGATGCCTGCACTGGAGAGAAGCTGAAGGCTCTGAAATCCTGTCTGAATTGTGGAATGACTTTGTGTAAATCACATCTAGAGCCACATAATCATGTTCCAAAACTTAAGAAACACAAACTAATAAACCCTGTGGAGAACCTGGAGGACTACATATGTCAGAAACATGAGAAACCACTGGAGCTGTTCTGTAGAGATGATCAGACGTGTGTGTGTCAGTTCTGCACTGAGACAAACCACAAGAATCACAACACTGTTACTATAGAGGAGGAGAGCAGAGAGAGGAAGGTGAGAAACATTGATTAACATCAACTTCAGACATTCTAATCGAAAATCCAGACACATTTATCCAGCAGCAGAGAGTTCAATTCCAGGACATTGTAATGCAATGCAAATAAAAATGTTTTTTTTATTTTATTATTTTTTTTCTGCTGTATATTCAGACTCAGCTGGGAAAAACACAGACAGATGTGCAGCAAATGATTCAGGACAGACTAATGAAGATTCAAGAGATTAGTCACTCAGTAGAGCTCAACAAAGTATGTGGAAAATATTGTATGCATTTTAATGCATTGTTCATTGTAGAAATGAACAAACTGTATTAACATTATTTCACTATTTGGTGTTATATGATGAAAGTAAAAATGTGTTCCTCCTTTAGAGAAACATAGAGAAAGAGAAAGCAGACAGTGTTGAAGTCTTCACTGCTCTGATTCGCTCCATTGAGAGAAGTCAGGTTGAGCTGCTCGAGGTGATGGAGGAGAAGCAGAAAGCAGCAGAGAGGCAGGCTGAAGGACTCATTAAAGAGCTGGAGCAGGAAATCACTGTGCTAATGAGGAGAGACACTGAGCTGGAGCAGCTCTCACACACTGAGGAGCATCTCCACCTCCTACAGGTCAGTGTTCCTCTCTCTGCTCACTGGCAATGCAGAACATCACAGAACAACACTCACCATGCTGAGGGATTTCTCCTCTCTCCTGCTCTACTGTAGATTTCCTGCTCCATGTGCAGCCCTCCACACACCAAGAACTGGACTGAGATCAGTATTAACACTGAGCTGAGTGGGGACACTGTGAGGACAGCTCTGTCTCAGCTTCAGCAGACTCTCAATGAGAAACTCACTAAAACACTCTATGACAAGTTAAAGGAAACAGGTGAGAAACTTTCATATAATAGTGATGGTGATTATTATGCTTAGTTTTATTTGAATGAAACATTACATTACACAATCTGCCTTTTAATGAAAGTGATGTTCTGTTGTATGTAGTTTCCACAGAACTGAAGAGGATTCAGCAGTATGCAGGTACTGTACAGCAAGGTTTCTGATTTCCTCTCATATTAGAGTTTTTTTACAATCAGTATGACAGCTTTTTCAATACATTTAACAAGTTAAATTCTTAAATTCTAAACTCTTAACGCACCAACACACCTAAAACACACAAGTGGCAAAACAGTTAATTTGCTCAAAATTATGCTCAAAATCACACTTTGTAAATATATATTTTTTGTAACTAATTTTCAAAATACAATAATAAACTAACACAATACACTATGTCTAAGAAAACACTGCAAACATGTTTTAAAATCAAAAAATTATTCAAAACACTAACACGTTCTCTTTCGCGCTCTCCCCGGATCAGGAAGTTTTAGCATCCGCTTCTCAAGCGCCCTCTGGCGCCTCTTGTGAAGGGGCAGAAGAGACTTCCTCACAACGCTCCTCTAGTGTTGACAGAGCGTATGAGCAATTACTCGTAGTAATAACATGTGCGGTCGAGCGGTTGCACGTCGACTGGCAGCAGAATCGAGATTCCTCCAAGCACTCGAAATTAGACGACAGGTTTCTGTCGGGTGGCTGGGTGGAGGGGCCTCAACGTCTTTCTCTCCCCTTCTTCGGTGACCTCCATGCCGAATTAACTCTTTCATGGAGCAAGCCTTACTCATCGCATGTTTCCGTGCCATCGACTTTGACTTATTCAAATATTGTTGATGCAAAAGCACACGCTTATATGATGATGCCCCAGATAGAAGAGACGCCTGCAGACTATCTCTCTCCTGGGACATCATCCTCCCTGAAAAAGCCCATACTCCCCTCCAAGCCGTGTAGACTGACATCTTCCTTGGTGGGGAAAACTTTTCAGGCTGCACACCATCACGGTTTTGCAGGCCTACCAGGCTGACCTGCTGATAGACTTGAGCATTGGTGGGGTATTGATGAGAGGGTATTCGCAGAGCTATGCCGAGCCACAGACCTGTCTCTCCATGCAACCAAGCAGATGGCCCGTGCTGTTGGCCGTTCTATGGCTGCCATGGTGTCCACGGAGAGACATCTGTGGCTGAACCTCACGGGCATCAAGGATAGGGATCGTGCTGTCCTCCTTGATGCCTCTGTCTCACCTTACGGCCTTTTTGGCGATGTTGTTAATTGCGTCGCCACTAGGTTTCGGGAGACAAAATTACATGAACAGGCCTTTGGGAAGTTTCTTCCCCAACATGCTCAAGAGGCGGGACTGTCGGCCACCCGATCCCGACCAAGTCTGGCCCCCACAAGGCGTGAGGTGCAGAGGGAGAGCGTGACCAGCCGGGCACCCCATCGTGAAGACTGGGGTGGGGCTCGCTGCTCTTCTCAATCTGCCTCAAAAAGACCGGACCTCAGGAGCTTGCTCTCGGCAAAACGGAAGTCCTGAGACTCATGCTCCCAGGGCCATGGTGGTGTCTCCCCCTGGGGAGGGGCACCTGGATCTCCTTCACAGAATAGGGACTCCTCCCTGGCACCTCCAGGAGATCTCCAACAAAATGTTGGGTGTTCGGTCACCTCCTGCCACATTTCAGCATACCGAACATCTAACACCACCCCCATTCAGCCAAGTGTCAAAACTCGTGCCCCTTTTGGAGAAGCTGGCAGCGTGGAAACTACTGCCAGGTGTATCTCCTTGGGTACAAAGGACTGTAGACAGAGGCTACAGGATTCAGTTTGCACATCGTCCTCCGCGTTTCAACGGCGTGGTCTCCACTTCCACGAAACCAGTTTGAGCACATCTGCTGGTCCAGGAATTACAGACTTTGCTGTGCAAAGGGGCCATAGAACATGTTCCCCTCCCAGACAGAGAGTTGAGCTACTACAGTCTGTATTTCTTGGTTCCCAAGAGAGATGGGGGGCTGCATCCGATTTTAGATCTTTGTGGCTTGAACCGCTATCTCAGGAAATTCAGATTCAAAATGTTGACTGTCAAAATGATTCTTTCTCATATCCAACCAGAAGATTGCTTTGTGACAATCAACCTGAAGGACGCATATTTCCATATAGAAATATTGCCACAACACAGGAAGTTCCTGAGGTTCGCTTTTGGGGGCGAAGCTTACCAGTATCGGGTCCTTCCATTTGACCTAGCTCTGTTACCCCGCACATATACAAAATGTATGGATGCAATCCTGGCTCCTTTACGACTATAGGGCATCCATATTTTGCATAATGAGCTACCTCGGTTCAGGTGAGCACCTGCATGAGATGCCCTAAATCGTGCCTTAAAATTAATCTGCAATTCATTTCAAACTCTCAGCTCGCAGTTTCACTTTACAAAAGGCAGCGTTTTGATCAAAAGATGATAAGCGCATGCGATTTATCTATAAAAATGCAGACATACTGCATTGATGGATGGATGTTGTTGATAAATATTTAAAATTATAATTAAATAAATAGCTGTCCATCTTTTTTGTGTTTATCTTTTTGGTTTATTATACACCTCTGCACCACTTATTATAATAAATAGTTTTAAAAGGTGGTAAAGGTACCATAGCAAGAGAGAAACAAAAAAACATATATATGGTTTTTATGCTGTAATTTGATCATGTTCACCCATGGGGTAAACATATGTGGCATTTAATAGTATTCGCTAGTTATCAAGTTGATATACAGGTCAATTTGCATGAAACAGAATCTCTCTAAGTAAGTAAGCATAATAATAAATAATGAATAATCATAGTGTCACCCCAACATGACCAAATTACTGCATGAATGCTGGAACATGAGGATTTAAGCATTTAATTAAACACGAATATCCTTAATGTGTTAAAATGTTGGATTTTAATTTAAAAGCTACACACACATATACTATATATATATGTGTGTGTGTGTGTGTGTGTGTGTGTGTGTGTGTGTGTGAAATGTGTATACTGTATATATATACATATATAATTTCCTGCGAAAATAACATTTAGTCCGCTCTGTCTTGTTAATTCATCTAAAACCCCTATAGTATTTTCCAACACCACACCCGGTTTGATAAATTCACACCTATTGTGAATGAAAGGTGAGAAGAGATTCAGCAGAATCTTCTGACACAGTGCTTGCTCTGAAGGACTATATTTGACAAGAATATAGAGAATAAGAATTGTATTTATAATAAGATAATTAATTAAATCATAAAATTATATCAAATAAGGACTTCATCTAAAAGCCAGACCTAATTTCTCATTCACAGCTGAAGTAGATACGTATTTTATATTTTAAAAGTACAATTGCAAGTAAATTACAAACTGCATGTATTGTAAAATATGAATAAAACAGTATTAGACACACATACTGTATATTATATGGTAGTATATACAATGAAAAAGCTATTTACACAAGAGTGCTCAAATGTAAAGCAAACGCAATTATTAATTTATTGTGTATATTTAACTTCATTCAGCAGTTATCATTCAAGTTATATGAAAAATAACGTGCCTACCAGCCCACTATTATTTTCTGTTCGAATTTAAAGATGCACACGCGTGTGCAAAAAGACGAAGTACAACAAAGAATACTAAAGTATATAATTTTTAATAAAGTTAGCCTAAAACAATATTGTCTCCAATGCTGAAGCAAACATGATTTTGTTTTTGTTTTAGTGTACTTACTGAATCCAACGTGACAGCGCGCTCCAAGGTGCACACATGCAGACCCTTACTGTAATCCCTCTTCTCACCTTTCATTCACGATAGGTGTGAAGTTATTAAACCGGTTTCGCTGATGGGGGAATTGGCAGAGTTGAGGGGTTTAAAAATAATTAACAAGACTGTGCAGACGTCTCTGCCTAAAACATATTTCGCCAGCAAAACATAAACATAAATAGAAACAAACAAAATGTTTAATGGTATCAATTAAATCAGACTTCATCGTTGGATTTGATACATTGAGTGTAAATCATAGATTTACTGAATATTTTCATTAGATTTTAGATTTTGTAAAATAATAAAACTAATGAAAATAATGATTTCCTTCCTGGACCTTTTGTCTGCATCACAATGAACTGAAGCTCAGCATGTCTACTTTCCTTGTTTTAATCTGTAATATTTAAATGAAATACATTTTGCGTATATGCTGAAATATTCCTTTTTATTTATGGTCTGGTGTAGTATGTTTGATCGGCATTATTGCAAGAGGTGATGACTTTCTGGGGGAGTATGTCTGCACCTTTTGTAAAGTGAAAGTACGAGCCGTGGGTTCATTCACACCGATGAACAGCTTTATTTCAGTCATAAATTCACAATCACATTTCAGCTATTATTTCTAGCCATGGTCAAATAATGGATGAAATAATTATTCAATGCTGATCACAAACAGCAAAAAAGCTAGATGATTATTTTCATAAATAGCCCGAAGCACTTCATGTTCATATTTGTTCATTCATGTCTTCTGATGGTGCTCAATGTCGACACATTTTTACGCTTTAACGAAGACATGTTGACATATTCACGAATCAGGACATTTGCATAGTTACTGTATATGTGCGCGCATCTCATAGGTGCGTGTGCGCGGAGAGTTTGTGTACAGTATATGTGTGGCGTCTCATAGGTGTGTGCGTGCGCATTTCATATGTAGTTGTTTGAGCAGTTAGTACTATATATAGATGTGTGACTGTCTCATATATGTGTACGCAAGTATTTCACGTGTGTGTGCATGAGTGAAGTTTGATTTAAGCCCTATACGGCGCCTCATAATTTAGGGCTTTTCATCATTATGAACATAATATGAAGCACATATATGCACATTCATGATAAAAGATCTATTGTAAAGCAAAATAAAATTCATGTTTGCTTCAGCATTGGAAACAACATTGTTTTAGGCTAACTAGTTATACACAGTTCTTTGTTGTACTTGCTCTGGCTTTTAGATAAAGTCCTTCCATATGCCATCTGGCGGATATTCAGTGAAGCACAAAAGGAAATTTTTTTAAATTTATAATTGTGTTCAAGACCAAGGCACCAAATACCCAGAAGGCCTCTGTTCGAGAGGCCTTGATCCACTCATTGCAAAAGAAAAGGCGACTGCATGGCAAATAGGGGAAGTAAGGAACATGCAGGCAGAAGGCAGGTATATGGAAAAAGGCAATCAGTAAAATAGTGATACTAAGAAAAAATAATAGCTAGCAGAGCAATATACTAATAATATTTATTCCTTTTATTATATTTTATAGTTACGTACTTATAACTAACGATAATCAAGGAAAAAGTACGTGACCTGTGACCTAAGAACAACCCGTTCACACAGAGTGCAAGAAATTGAGGAACTTTAATAGAGGGGAAAAACACAAAAAATGCAGGTAGAGATCCCAAAAATAAAAATAAAATTTCGGTTCTGCTTTTATTGGGACATTACTCAAAGAGCTAGACTTCTGCTTTTAAGAGCGAATAAAGTAATAAAAACAACATATAGTATAATATTTATTAACAAATCAATTTTTTCAATAGTTTTAAGCATACTAAAACTTGACTGTTGGGGAAGGAATAGGAAAATAGGAAAATTAGAATAGGATTATTACGCAGCTTAGGAAAAGATCAAAACTTTTGCTGATTAAAAATTACGCCACCAGCAGTGGTCAATAGTCTGGTTAGGAAAAAGGAACAAACCAAACTTTCTCCAAAAAAGGAATAAAAGAAACTAAGATGTTAAGGCCTACCCAGACATGAATAAATATGAGATGAGAGGGGGAAAATTATGTAATTGGGAGGTGCCAGTCAATTGGACCTAACAAATTTAACACATATCTAATGAATATTACGTATCTACTTGACTTAAGGAGGAGGTAATTATGAAGTAATCCCTAGGTAAGGGTATATAAATCATATAAAATTGGGGAAGTTGGGAGATCTTGAGGAATTGTCTTTGGGTGTCTGTTGTCTTTCTGGCTGGCCAGTACAGAGCTGTCCATTTACTTTTGGTTGCAATAAACTTCTTTGCTTTTTCTATACTCAAGCTGTTGTTGAGTTTTTGTTAGGAAAATTGGTGCAGTTCACAAAAATTTGCCACAACAAAACTCCACCCCGAAGTAATCAGTCAAATCTGGGAAACATTTTATGTAGCAGAGGTGGACCTCTTCGCCTCGCAAGAGACAGCACAATGTCCCCTCTTACTACTCGATGACTCCTCTAGCTCCCCTGGGTCTGGACGCAATGGCCCACACGTGGTCCAGATTGCACCTTTATACATTTCCTCTGATAGTTCTGCTCCCAGGAGTCCTGGCGAGGGTCCGTCAACAGGGTTTGCGCCTCTTATTGATAGTGCCCCATTGGCCGACCAGAGCGTGGTTCTCGGATCTATTATCTCTCCTCGATGGCTCACCCTGGGTGATTCCAGGGAGGAGGGATCTTCTGTCTCAGGCGCAGGGGACAATATTTCATCCCCGGCCCGAGCTCTGGAACCTTCACGTCTAGCCCGTGAAGTGGACCAACTAAGATATGCTGGTCTTCCAGCCAGCATGATTGAAACTATTCTAAGTGCTAGGGCTTCCTCCACTAGAAGAACTTATGCCCTCAAATGGAGTGTATTTGAAAGTTGGTGCATGGCCAAACATGTAGACCGAGTCCACTGCTGAATTGTTTCAGTGCTGGAGTTTCTGCAAGAAAATCTGTCCTCTGGCTTATGCCCTAGTACTCTCAGAATGTATGTAGCCACTATTTCGGCTTGTCATGTTCTGACCAATGGGGTTTCTGTGGGAAAGCACCCTTTAGTTGATCGTTTTATTTGTGGAGATAAACAGTTGAGGCCACCCACTAGAGCAATGGTCCCTTCGTGGTCACACTTCACCTCTGGGAATCAGGGCTCATTTGACCAGGGGGATTGCCTCATCAATTGCTCTGGCAAGAGGTGTCCCCTTGCAGCAAGTGTGTGATGCGGCAGGCTGGTCCTCGCCACACACATTTGTTAGATTTTATAGTCTAGATGTCAATGCTACTCCGGGCTCGCGAGTCCTCGAGTCAGCATCCCAAAGTTAGGTCTGAGACCTCTTTGGCTATTGTGCGCATATGCTACACAACCTGGGGGTCTAAACACTTGCAGGCGTTGGTATTCTCGTTCCCATAGCGTTTTCACACAGCATCGAGTGTAGCTTTTGAAAGGGAATGTCTCGGGTTACTTTGCTGTAACCCCGTTCCCTGAAAAAGCGGGAATGAGATGCTGGTTTCCGATGTCGCACTGCTGGCGTGGCTGGACATCCTTTCAGACAAAATTGACCTGAGGATGTTACCGGTTCACTCCTATTTAAAACCTTCAGGGGCACCTTATCAGTGACGTCACCTGACCGAGGTAATAAGCCAAAAATATTTGCTACAGTATTTGATACATACATGCTTCACAACAGGAGAACAAAGAGATGTTCCTGTAGCGTTTTCACGCAGCATCTCATTCCCGCTTTTTCAGGGAACAGGGTTACAGCAAAGTAACCCGAGACGTTCTCTTCCAACAGGAACATTTAGTCAATCATAACACAATAACAAAAAACACTATCATCACCTGAAATTACAGAAACTGCATTATTTTATGTGTCAGGTCTGAACTTATATTTGAAGCCTCTCTACATTTTGTTTTGTTGGGTTTAGTAAATGCATGCTTTTTGTTTCTTTTGCTGCAGAAATTCAATGACCATCTCACAATAGCTTTATAAAATGTACAGTTCATGTAAAAAAAAAATACAGACACAGATATCTTCTCTGGCAAGCATCGTGGGAAGAATCTTTTGGCATGCCTTATCCACCCCTGGCAGTGTTCAGCTGTGATGTCTTGGCATGCAGCATCCATTGCATCCAGAAGGGACATTTGGTCATGTGGACGATGGTCAAAAACCTTCCATCTCCAGGCTGAGAAATAGGGTTGAGGAAAGGGGAGTAAGGGGCAAGGAAATAGGACATCATCCTTGGATGGGTGTCAAACCAGGTTGTAAATGCACGGGAATGGTGGAATGCCACATTGTCCCATGTGATAACATATATTGGGAAGTGGTCTCCCACCTGTCCCCTTTCTACCTCTGGCACCAGTCTTTCGTGCAGGTCTTCTAAAAACAGGAGAAGGCTGTCGGTCTTGTAGGTGCCAATATGACATTTATGCAGGAGTGCACCGTTGTTGGAGATTGCGGCGCACATGGTGATGTTGGCTCCTCTCTGGCCCGGAATGGTAGCTGTGGCCCTTTGGCCTATTATGTTTCTCCCACGGTGACTTCTTTTCGCCAAGTTGAAGCCAGCCTCGTCAACATAGATAATTTCATGTGGGACTTGATTGGCCCCCAACTCCATGACTCCCTGAAAGTAATTAGACACAGTGAATGTAAATGCTGTGCTGTACTGTATATTTACTGTATGAACTAATGTACTCCAGGTTTATAAAGTAGTTTACTGCAAAACACACTGTGTATAGTACAGTAATGACTGTATTGCATAACCTTACCTGGACGTATTGGTGACGGAGTTCTTTGATGCGCTCCAGAGAAATGGATGTTATGCTGATTGCTGCCATGTTCCCAAAGACAAGGTTGTCCTCTACAACTCTGGACTGAATGTCCTTCAATTTTATTTCATTGTCAGCAATCACCATGTTGACAATAGCAAGTTCCTGTTCTTCATTCAAGAGGTTTCCTCTGCCTCCCTGAGGAAGGTAGACGTTGAATCCTTAGAGGGACAAAATACAGTTACATATTAGAGACCGGAGGCATACAGTCACTCTAATACAGCAAATGTATTAATGAAGACATAAAGTGTATTTTCCACCTCACTATACTGTAGCTTCCTGTTCCTGACATGCACTAAAGCTATTAAAACCATTTTCTACTTAACAAAAGCTTTTTTGATTTACAGTTTACTAATAAAATAATGTAGGAAATATGTATGTTGAGACAGAAGTTAACTTTATTCTTTTCTTAATTGCATGAGTCTAAACTCGAGTTATTTTCTTTTCAAAGGATAATGTGATTTTAATGATATGCAAAACAGTCAGTGTTTTACACACATGCAGTTGAAAAAAGAAGTAAATTATACTGTTTTAAATCAGTGTCTTCATCATTAATATTAGAGTCGTGTTCTCATCCAAAAGCTACAACCAGATATTTATAACTAGTCTCTCATTGAACTCTTTTAGTCCATCAGAATTTTGTTGTTAGATGTTTGTCTCTTCTGTTCTGTCACAGTTACATACTTATTTGCGGAAAAACAAAAACAATAATATAGTTGCAAGCAACAATGAGCGGGCCCAAGCACCCTGTGCCATCGCCACCCCGGGTGCACCGCACAACCTGTGTGTTTTTTGAGAGTTAAGACCTACAAAAAGCCATCGACCCCCGGGTGCACCGCAAGACTTGCACTTGTTGCACAACTTGTTGAGTGCGTTTGTGTGTGTGTGTGTTTCTGACATGTGTGTGTGTGAGTGTCAACATTTGTGATGTGTATGTGTGTAGAATTGGCCGCAGATGCTTGGAAAAAAAAGCATATGCTAGGTTTGGAGTGTGTAAGAGAGAGAGAGAGAGAGAGAGAGAGAGAGAGAGATGTGTGTGTGTGTGTGTGTGTGTGTGTGTGTGAGAGAGTGAGACGTGAGTGAGACGTGTGTGAGACATGTGAATGTGTCACTTTGTGTGTGACAAGTAAATGTGTTTGTGCATGTTTGTGTGTGCTGTGTGAGTCTGTATGTTAACATTTGTGATGAGTGTGTTAGTATACAGTATGTGTGATGTGTGTGAGATATGTGACTTGTTAGTGTCTGTGTGTATGTGTGTGTGATGTATGTGTGTGTTTCTTCATGCACACAGTTTGAGGGAGAGATGTGAATGTGTGACTGTTAACATTTGTGAAGTGTGTGTGTGTGTGTGATATATGAGGGTGTTTGTGCGTGTCTGTGTATCTGTGCGAGTGTGAGAGTGTTAACATTTGCAATATGTGTTTACGTATGGGTGTATGTATGTGTGTGTGTATGTGTGTGATGTATGAGTGTGTGCGTGCGTGTATGCGTGTGTGTGTGCGTGCCCGTCTGTACATGTGTGTGTGCATGTGCGTGTGAGTGTCAACATTTGTGATGTGTATGTGTGTTGAATAGGCCACAGATGCTGGAAAAAAGCATCACACTATAATGTTACTCAATGTGATGTCACTGAATCAGTGCCACACAGAAAGTTATTAACCATTTTTCAGCATAGGTATAAGGTATAATCATGGCTGACCCATTTGATATATCAAAAATTCCTCTACAATTTTGCATCTTCAATGTCTTTAGATCATATCAGCCCTGTTTGGAGGTGATGGTATAAATTTTCTAGGAGGAGTGTATAAAAATCCATCAGGTGCGTTTTTGCGAACGACCCAAAATAACTGACTTCGTTTTGAGTTGAGTCCAGGACATGCAATGTAAAAGTTGTTCGGCTCAATGAGCTCTAAATGTGTGCCGAGTTTCGCATGCATACATGCAAGTGTGTATGAGCTATGCAGCAAAAACTCATGTGAGGGCCCCTGAGGTCCATGCGACTATCAGGCATCAAATGCCCTGTATGTCATGGGCTCAACGCAACAGGAAGTTATTTTCGTTCGTACGTAAAATGCACCCGATGGATTTTTATATACTCCTCCGAACCGGGCAGATGTAATCTAAAGACCCTGATGATGCAAAACTGTAGAGGGATTTTTGATATCTAAAACGGGTTAGCCACGATGCCTAGAACTTACGCCGAAAAATGGATAATAACTTTCTGTGTGGCCTTATATTGAGTGGCCTTATATTCAGTGACATCACATTGAGTAACATCATAGTGTGATGCTGTTTTTCCAGCATCTGCGGCCTATTCTACACATGTACACATCACAAATGTTGACACTCGAGCGCATACACACACACACACACACACACACACACACACACACACACACACACACTCATACATCACACACATACACACACATTATAAATGTTAACACTCTCACACTCACACAGACACACACACGCATGCATGTACACACTCATACACCCATATACACACACACACACACACACACACACACACACACACACACACACACACACACACACAAACACACTCATACTGTATATCACACACATACTAACACACACATCACAAATCTTATCACACAGACACACACCACATGCACAAACACATTTACTCGTCACACACAGCTACATCTCACGCACACACACATACACATACACACACACACACCTCCCTCTCCCTCACACATAATGTACACTAACCATCACATGTCTCACACACACACACACACACACACACACACACACACACACACACACACACACACACACACACACACACTAGTGCACTCCAACAAATATTTAGGGCCGAGACTGACATCAGCCCTGTATACTGTGTGAAGTGTGCAAAGTGTGCAAGTTGTGCGGTGTCACCTGGCGGCGATGACACAGGGTGCTTCATTGTTGCTTGCAATTATATTTTATATTTTGTTTCTGTATACTCACATCACACATTTGGTGTTTCTTTCAGTGGACGTGTCTCTGGATCCTGATACAGCTCAACCCAATCTCATCCTGTCTGCTGATGGAAAACAAGTGACACATGGAGACAAACAACAGGACCTCCCTGATACACCACAGAGGTTTAATAGATATGCTATGGTTCTGGGAAAGCAGAGTTTCTCCTCAGGGAGATTTTATTATGAGGTGCAGGTCAGAGGGAAAACTGACTGGGAGCTTGGAGTCGCCACCGAGTCCATTAACAGGAAGGGAGAGATTATACCGAAACCTCAGAATGGATTCTGGACTGTGTGGCTGAGGAATAAGAATCAGTATGAGGCTGGTGCTGGACCCCCTGTCTCCCTCACACTGAGAGAGAAGGTGGAGAAGGTGGGAGTGTTTGTGGATTATGAGGAGGGTCTGGTCTCCTTTTATGATGTGGAGTCCAGATCTCATATCTACTCTTTCACTGGTCAGTCTTTTACTGAGAAACTCTATCCATACTTCAGTCCTTTATTTAATAAGGGAGGTAAAAATGCAGCACCACTGATCATCTCTCCTGTATGTAAGACTGAATAAATTTTTCACTTCACAGATTTAATCATTTATTAAATTATGTGAATAAAATATATTTATTTTCTCATCTGATTAATTCTGTAACTGTTCCTTTTTAAGCTGCTATGCATTTGATTTTAATACATGTCATTATTTATTTGTTTTTGTTTTAGCTTAATTGTTTTAATTCTATAGCTTTTTATAGACAGTATGATTGTGAATCTTTGTCATTACAGATATAAATAAAGATCATTTACAGTTCACACCATTTTATTGCAAGTGTGTGTGTGTGTGTGTGTGTGTGTGTGTGTGTGTGTGTGTGTGTGTGTGTGTGTGTGTGTGTATTAATGACATGTGATGTGCTGGGACTGACGTGTGGTTCTGTGCCACATTGTCACTACCATATAAGAACAGTGACACTATATAAAAAAAAAAAAAAAAAAAGATAAAAACTCTTACATGACAAGGGTTCAGCATAACTTCCATAGTGTAACTAGAGGGTGAGGAGAAGTTCTTCATGAAGTCAGAGGGGATAATGAAGTCCAAGGGTGAGCCAGAGGTTAGACATGAAGTGCTACCTGAAACTGGGGAGTCTGACACACACCATGAAGAAATGTCTTTTGCAGAGCAAGGAGATGAAGTAAAGATTAATTTATGCTTCTAAGTTGATTTGAGCCTCTACACATGTGTGCGCATGCGTGCTTGTGCTCACATTTTTTTTTCCAGGTGATTTTTTTTTCTCCAACGTTTACTATTTTTTTTACCACCCATGTCCCTTTAGGGGCTCTGCAGTTGTCATGGGTCTAGCTGGTGGTTCTGGCTAGACCGGCTGATGGTGTGGTTTCCGTGGGCATGAGGGTAGGCATGAAGGCAGAGGGATGTGCAAACAAACACTCTTTATTTACAAAACTCAGACATAACCAAACAAAGGAACCAAAACAACAAACGTAAACTAAAACTAGGACTCAGGAAAAAACAACAGGAAAGGAGCTGAACACAGGGGACCAGGAGCTGAACACAGGGGACCAGGAGCTGAACACAGGGGACTGAGGATGAGGAAACATGGAGCTGGAGCTAACTAAGGACACATAGGGGAACTAGAAACCAGGCTGGAACTAGGGACAGAGACTGGACTGGAGGGACAGAGACTGGTTAGTGGGGTTAGTAGCTACACGGAATATGGAGACACAGGATGCTGACCTAACCGGGTTAGTATCTAATGGAGTTAGTACGGACCTAAAGAGGAAACAGAACACAAGAAATGCACACATGAGGCTATTCCAAGCTAGCGGCTAACCTACTAGTGACCAGAACCACTAGCAGTCAATCCCACTAGAGGCTAGCCTACTGGAGGCTAACCCTACTAGCCGTCAAGGCCTACTAGTCGCTAACCCTGCTAACGGCTAAGCCCTCATGTGGCTACACATACAAGGGAAGACACAGAACAGTACTTACACAGTACACAGGAGGAGACACAGCTTAGCTAAACATTGAACAAGGCAGTTCCATGAATCCATCAGAACAAGGAACATACAGAAAACAAAACTAGAGCCCTCTGAAAACAAAGGTTACAAAACAAACTTAAAGAAACAAAAAGGAATGCCTACATACATACATACATATACACACACACACACACACACACACACACATACATACACACATACATACACACATACATACATACACACATACATACATACACACATACATACATACATACATACATACATACATACATACATACACGACATACTTTCCCAGAACAAATTGCTATTCATAGAAACTTTAATGAGCCACCTCAGTTCAGGTGAGCACTCATCACCTGACTGAGGTGCCTTCTGGGAAACTGAGTCGACCAACAAAAACTATAGACAGACATAAACAGTGACCTCTAGTGGAGGTTCCTAACAGTAGTATTATATAGGCTAGTAATCTGTAAAAGAAAAAAAAATCTCCTTATATATTGTAAATTAATTAAATGATTTATTTACAAGATATACACATTTCACTAGTATATATTTTATAATGGTCTCAGTTTTTGTTTCAATAAATTTTCAATACTTAATTTCCGCAGTGTGAAATTTCGACAGCAGCAGCGACAGGTATCCAAGGTGCATATGTTACCATGATAACACACAGAGGAAGTGACGTCTGCGCTGGTGACATTACAAGGTGTTCCGAATAGTCGAATTTTGTTGAGGGAATTAGGAGGAATTAGGGAGCATCCTGTGAAGTACACTTAAACACAGTTTAGAACTAAAATAGTGGTGCTAATAAAAATGAAAAATAAAATCAAAACATCTTTAATAATAGTTTAGACTTTGTACTTGTTTATATTTATGTTTATCAATTAGAAAAGGTTTTTGACCATTAGCAGAGAACAATTTCTTGCTTAGAAATGCACTCTGTTGATGTGGTCTAAAACAGAATTACCATCTAAAACCTTTAGACTTTCTCACATCTTAACATTTCTTCCTTGACATATTGTATCTGTTCTGAGATATCAGTCTGAACAATTTGGGGACATATGGTATTCATTATGGAGTTATATTGGAGGGATAACATAGGACATTACAATGTTGTATTGGTGATAGTGGTATATACATGTTTGTATATACTTTCTTTATTGTCTACTTTTGCTATTTCTGCTATTTACTGATTCACTTAGCTTTTTTCTTCTTACTGTATTTTGTCATATATCTTAAAATATATTTATAGAAATAAGATCTTTGATGGTGGCATGGTGGCTTAGTGGTTAGCACTGTCACCCTGCACCTCCAGGGCATGGGTTTGATTCTTGGCCAGTGATGATCTGTGTGCATGTAGTTTGCATGTTCTCCCCGTGGTTGGTGGAGTTTCTTCCGGGTACTCCAGGTTCCTGCCACAGTCCAAAGACACGCAGATAAGGTTAATTGCCGTTCCCAAATTTCCTGTAGTGTGTGTGTGTGTCACTGCTTAGGTTAAACACTGTGGGCAATCAGAGTCTAAATAATCAGTAAATACTAATCAGTTACGCCTCATAATGTTACATATGTGAACTGAATGATGTGATTTCTTAATGAAAAGGTTAAAACACAGGAGGAATTAAATGGCTGAATCTTCATTACTAACATAAGGCAGAAAAAATAGTTAAATAATGCTCTGATTTGATCCATATAGAGAAGTCAGCCTGAGCTGCTCGAGGTGATGGAGGAGAAGCAGAAAGCAGCAGAGAGGCAGGCTGAAGGCTTCATTAAAGAGCTGGAGCAGGAATCACTGAGGAGCATCTACACATCCTACAGGTCAGTGTTCCTCTCCCTGCTTAATGGCAATGCAGAACATCACAGAACAACACTCACCATGCTGAGGGATTTCTCCTCTCTCCTGCTCTACTGTAGATTTCCTCCTTCATGTGCAGCCCTCCACACCAAGAACTGGATTGAGATCAGTATTAACACTGAGAGAAAGATTGGTTGAGCTAGAAAAATTGGCTGTAACAAAAATAAAATAAGATACACAAGCATTACATAAAACGAAATAAAAGACAATAACATTGAAACAATACATAACGAGATGCTTACCCATGGTCTGTCCTCCAGAACTGTAAAAACTACCCCGGAAATGCAGGGGTCAGATAACAGGGTGTATGACGTACGAACAACAAGCACCGCATTGTTATTTTTTTTTTAGATCAAACAAAAGAAATTTTAAAATAATGGGAAGGAATTTAGATGAACATAAATTCATATAACGGGATGAAATGTAGGAGTCAGATGTCGAGGTACATTGCTTTACTATTTTTTTATAAACCAAATAAAAGAAGTTTAAAGATAATGGGAAGTAAATAGTGAGAAGATTAGGATTATAATGAGAGTCAAAATGTGACATAAAAACCAAAGAAAAACCAGATTATAATGGGAGTCACATGTTATCAGGAAATGGAAAATAAAAAACTGTAGGAGGGGCAAATGTGCCTCTCCCCCTTTGTGAAACTGTATATAAGGAATGTGCATATGCTTGTTAAGGCAGTCTGCTCTTGGAGATGCTTGAGTTTGCAACTTAAGCATTTGAATATGGCTCATTTGGATTTTATTGCTGCAATAAACTCTGCTTACGTCATCCAGATCTTCAAAGTTTGTTTTATTCATTAATTCCATTATTTATTGATATACATTCATATTGCTAGTGTCTAATGTTAACCATGCAGTATTAACATAATATGTAGAGGACTTAAAAATCACTGACATATATATTCGTGACCCCGACGTGATTGCCTTCACCGGGACCAGCACGACCTGACAGACCATCAACTGGTGCCATCATAGACAAGGGTAAGCAGAAACCTGTTTTATCAAATTCTGCATTAGATGTTCATGGTCTGTTAAGTGTGTATGTTTTCCCGGCAGGGATGGGTTAATTCTCAGGGTTTATTGAACACAGTGATGTTAATACTGCTAATATTAAAGTAATTATGATTGTTGTTGTGATAATATAAAAGATTGGATGAAGTAACACGGCATTAGGAGGCCTCCATGTTTAACTATCTCCAATGATCGTTGTGTTGGATCAAAAGCCTGATGAGGAATGCCAACCAGGTGTGATTGGACCTAAAAAAAAAGTTCTGCTAGGGACAGAACATATGGTGACACCGTTCTGTGACGCGAGAGCAGCCAGGTGTTCAGTGACTCCTGTTGCAGCTGCTAGGCACAGAACCTACTGTGACAAGTTTCTTCTGTGACGCTTGAAAAGTGCTGTGACCCACCACTAGACACAGGGCATACTGTGACATAGGCTTCTTCTGTGACGCGAGAGCAGTACAGGTGTTGAACCCACTGTGTTAGGGCTGGAGCCTGCGGGGTACTCGCTAACCAGTTGGTAGAAAGAGTGTGTATTACTGTGTCAGGACTGGAGCCTGCAGGGTACTTGCTGACCAGTATCTGGGCCCAGATAATTAGATAGGTTTTTGTATTTTGTTTCAGTTCTTTAAATGTATATGTTTTCTGTGTTTAAGTGAATATCTTATTAATGTATATATGCTTCACATGGCAGTACAAAGTGTACTCCAAATATTATGTGTGCAAGCTTAGTCATATTATAAAATAGTAATTCCTTTGGATTAGTGTACACAGGCGCAGCAGCATTTTAAGTTATCAAAGATAAGCTTAAGTAAGATGGAGATATAAAAAGGTACCTCTATGTATTGTGTAGTCGACGACTCAATACTAATAGCAATAAGCATAGCGCATAAAGTTATAAATACACCTAGTAAACGAATAATATAGATTGGTCAGACTTTCATCAGTACCTGAGTCGTTAAAATCTTGATTGTAATACACATAATAGAATGAGGAAGTGACACCAAACCCAAAAGAATAAGGAACACTAAGGAATATACTCAACAGGTGAATAAGGGAATGTACCCACTCCAAGAACTGCATGAACATGATAAAAGAACATGGCAATTTTAAGGACAAGTAACTGGACAAGTTAAAGCAATTTCATATGATCCTGACAAGGAAAAGGAACAACTAGAGGAAAAGAGAGATGACATTAAAAGAGAACATTAAAGAGCAAAGTGAACGCTTTCTGTCAAAGGTGCAAAGACTTGAAATAGAATTCATATGACATAAGGAAAGAAGGAACTCTCTGAAGCAACGTACAGAAGAAAACCAAGGAAGAAAGTAAAAGCACAATAGCATGTCCGGAAAATTCATACACACCAACACTCCAAGAGCCTTACGGGAACGAGGAAGGAATAGGAAAAAAATAAAGTGAACAAAGGAGAACTAGCGATGAGACGAGTGGAAGGGTACTTGCTCATAGAACCTGAAAAAGAAGCGAGACAAAGAGCAGAAGAAGAGAAACAGATAATCTAGACAACTGGTGCAGCAAGGATTGATGTTAGCATGGAATCCATTAACAAAGCAATTAGTCAACTACAAAACAGAATTGACAAGCGAAAAGATGACAGCCTGGAAAAGATTGAAAAGGCCAAAAAGCACTGTTATGGAACCACCTGAGGTGAGGAAACCTACACAAGCAAAGAGGCCGTCAAGCGTGTATGTCACCTCAACCTGGTCTGACGAGGGAAGAAATGGAAGACAAACACGCATTCACAATCAGATCCGGAAGAGTACACTGAGGTTGAACACTACCCACTCGTGTCGAAAGGAGGTAAGTATCAATATGTTTCATGGTCATTTATGGACATGACTGGACTGGCTAATCAATTACCAGACCTCAGCAATGGGGCACAAAAATGGATAAGACAATTCAAAGAGAAAACCACTGGGCACCTCCTATCGATAAGGGATATAAAGGCTATCCTGGCTCAGACAATTGGAATGATAAAAACCACAGAAATATTGGATGAGGCTGACTTACAACAATTAACAGCACCAAATGCAGGAGACAGTCTGGCTTTTGGACCAATCAGAAACAGGATATGGGATGCTCTGTGAAAAGCCTACACCACAAAAATGGATCCAGGAAAACTAGAATCAGTGACCTTAGGAGATGGTGAAAATACTGTTAAATTCATCAATGATTTCCAGACCAAGTGGAGAGAAGAAACTGGAGGTTCCTGGGACCAGACTGACACAAGTAAAAGCTTGTTCTGGATGATGCTGAAAAAGTGCATGCCTCTGGAAGTCCAGCCTTAGAGAGAGTGGTTGGGCTAAGTATGCTGCCGTGGGACACGTACCAAGCACTGCGTGGACCAATATCCATTACGTGGACCAATATCAAAAAAGAAGAAAGAGGCTAAGGATGCTGCAGAGTCCGCTGCGACTCAATTACACAAAATACAACTAGGAGAAATTGCCACTGCAAAAAAAAAAGGAAAAGGAAAGATGGAGAAGTCCAGGTGGCAGTAATGGTGCCAGAAAACCAAACAACACCACCCCACAACAGCCAGTGTTACCTAACGCACCTCCAGTGTACTGTATCTCTCTTATCGATGGCTCACCCTGGGTGATTCCAGTGAGGAGGGATCTTCTGTCTCAGGCGCAGGGGACAATATTTCATCCCCGGCCCGAGTTCTGGAACCTTCACATCTGGCCCCTGAAGGGAACCAACTAAGAGATGCTGGTCTTCCAGCCAGCGTAATTGAAACTATTCTAAGTGCTAGGGCTCCGTCCACTAGAAGAACTTACATCCTCAAATGTGTATTTGAAAGTTGGTGCATGGCAAAACATGTAGACCCAGTCCACTGCCGGATTGTTTCAGTGCTGGAGTTTCTGCAAGAAAAGTTGTCCTTGGGCTTATTCCCTAGTACTCTCAGAACGTACGTAGCCGTTATTTCGGCTTGTCATGTTCTGACCCATGGAGTTTTTGTGGGAAAGCACCTTTTAGTTGCCCGTTTTATTCATGGAGCTAAACGGTTGAGGCCGCCCACTAGAGCGACGGTCTTTTCGTGGGACTTTTATTATGCTCAAAGGTCTGGTTGACACCCCTTTCGAACCACTAGAGTCAGGGCCTGTCAGGCTTCTGTCTCTTAAGATGGTTTTTCTTATGGCTATTACTTCTTTGAAGAGGATTGGAGATCTGCAGGCTCTGTCAGTCTCGCCATCCTGCCTAGACTTTGCCCCTGGGCTAGTCAAAGCTATTCTGCATCCTCACCCGAACTATCTTCCGAAAGTTCCATTCTCGACCATGCACCCAGTCATTCATTCTCGAGGCCTTGTGTCCTCCGCCTTTTATAGCTCCAGAGCAGGAAAGACTTCACTTATTGTGTCCAAAATGTGCTCTTCAGATTTACATCCACCGCACTAGCCAGTGGCGTAAGTGAGAGCAGCTTCTCATTTGCTATGGGGGCCGCAACCGGGGGGCAGACACCACTAGACAGAAACTGTCACATTGGGTGAGAGATGCTATTGCCCTAGCCTATGAGGCGTGTTGTCACACTTCGCCTCTGGGAAACAGGGCTCATTCGACCAAGGGGATTGCCTCATCAATTGCTCTGGCAAGAGGTGTCCCCTTGCAGCAGGTGTGTGATGCGGCAGGCTGGTCCTCTCCGCACACATTTGATTTTATAGTCTGGATGTCAATGCTACTCCGGGCTTGCGGGTCCTCAAGTCAGCATCCCAAAGCTAGGTCTGAGACCTCTTTGGCTATTGTGTGCATATGCTACACAACCTGGGGGTCCAGACACTTGCAGTGCAGTGTCGTGGGTATTCTCATTCCCATAGCATTTTCATGCAGCATCGTCTCAGGTTAATTTGCTGTAACCCTGTTCCCTGAAAAAGCAGGAACGAGATGCTGCGCTTCAATGCCACTGCTGGCGTGGCTGGGCGTCCTTTCAGACAAAATTGACCTGAGGATGTTTCCAGTTTACTTCTATTTATAACCTGCAGGTGCACCTTATCAGATAACGTCAGATAAGGTGAGAAGAGGGATTACAGTAAGCGTCTGCAGATGTTCACCTCGGAGCGCGTTGTATTCAAAAACAAAATCATGTTTGCTTCAGCATTCGAGACAATATTGTTTTAGGCTAACTTTATTTAAAAATTTTGTATTCTTTGTTGTACTTCGTCTTTTTGCAGACACATGTGCATCTTTAAATTCAAACAGAAAATAATAGTGGGCTGGTAGGCACGTTATTTTTTCATATTACTTAAACAGCTGAATGAAGTTAAATATACACAATAAATTAATAATTGTGTTTGCTTTACATTTGAGCACTCATGTGTAAATAGCTTTTTCATTGTATATACTACCATATCATATATGTGTGTCTAATACTGTTTTATTTTATTTTACATTAAATGCAGTTTGTAATTTACTTGCAATTGTACTTTTAAAATATAACCTACGTATCTACAGTATAAGCATATTTAACTACTTCAGCTGTGAATGTCATCGTTTCACAAAGAGTGCGGACGCAGATGCAGGGAAACACTTGACTTGTTTTATTTTTTCTTCTCTCACAAAAATGTTGTTCAAACAGACAAAGAAAATAACAAAAAAAACTCAGGAACTGAGTGCCTTTCACTGGAGCCGAGAGCGGGCGCGTACCATTTCAAAGTCCCAAAAAATCAAACATGAGCCGAGTCGGCGAAAACAGGAACACTCTAAGGCGAGAGTCGTGAACTTGACCTTGACTTCGGCGGCACTCTGAAGTCACTTTTTCTAGACGCGCTCCGCTCAACAGCCGCGGCTCAGTCCTGAGAGGAGAGATTGTAATGTTTGGAATTTATCATGCACGCAGACACACACTCACAAGCAGCTTTCACATGAGACAAACGGTGAACAGACAAAGGACTATGGGACCGGCTGGCTTAAATAGGAAGACACACAAAGAGGACACAGGTGAACTTCATTTAGTGCTAATAGTGAAAGACATACACACATAGACACACCAGGGGGAGACAAGGAGGCGGCTCAGTAATTCAGTGAGCCAGATCTTAACCCCCGGTGCTGCTGTGGCACAGATGTGACAGTGAAAGAGAAATTTGGTCTGGCTTTTAAATAAAAATTATAAAAAGTATTCTTTTTTATATCAAAGAAGTCCTTATTTGATATAATTTTATTATTTAATTAATTATCTTATTATAAATACAATTCTTGTTTTCTATATTCTTGTTGAATATAGTCCTTCAGAGCAAGCACTGTGTCAGAAGATTCTGCTGAATCTCTTTTCACCTTTCATTCATGATATTTGTGAATTTATCAAACTGGGTGCACTGTTGGCAAATACTGTAGCGGGTTTTTTAGATGAATTAACAAGATAGAGCAGATGTCTCTGCCTAAATTTAATTTCCCCAGCAAATTAAATCAGACTTCATAGTTGGAGTTGATACTTTGAGTGTAATTCACGAATTTACTGATTATTTTCAAATGCAGATTGACCTGTATATCAACCTGATAACTAGCGAATGCTTTAGTAAAGGGCTCTAAAACAGCGACAATATGAATGACAATTAAAATGTTGAATTTGAATTACAATGTCACTTATATATATACATTTCACACACACATATATATTTATAATGTGTTAAAATGTTGGATTTTTATTTAAAAGCCACATATATACATATATCCACCCTGTTATCGAGGGTTGCCAGCAGCAGAATTCGCCTACCAAAAGGCAACATCAATTACTATGGGACATCCTGTTGTGCTGTACACCACACATGCATTACATGCACTCCTGACCAGTCCATCATTTGTGATTACATACGCTATAAGAACAGGATATGATGTAATACTGTCTTCACCTGAATTAACTATACGAAGGTGTTAGACCATAAATCCAGCTGACCATATAATGACCCCAACAGATGGAGAACCTCATGATTGTTACCTAGTGTCAGCAGAACATCTAAAACCCGCCAGGACTTAGAGAATCAACCTCTTTCACACCCAGATCGTATATTCTTTGTAGATGGGTCATGTTTTAGGGATGGGGATAGGAAAAAGGAAGCTATGTCATAGTAACACCGACCTTAGATGGAAAGACATTCAAGATTGTATTAGCCGAGCAGGTACAACAACTTTGTTCAGCACAATTGGCCGAATTGAAAGCACTAACAGAAGAATGTAGGCTAGCAGAAGGGAAAGCTTGTACAATATATACAGATTCAGCCTATGCGTATGGAATATGCCATTTGTATGGGCCAATATGGGCACAAAGAGGTTACAAGAGAACACCTGTAGTGCATGGAGAAGCAATCTCAGAATTGTTAAATGCAATAAAGTTGCCAACTAGATTAGCTATAGTAAAGTGTGCAGCCCATAAAAAGTATGGTCGATAGTGAAGGAAAGATGTAGCAGATGAAACTGCAAAGAAAGTGGCAATGAAACAAGGAAATCCACTACACAAACAGGACCTAGTTTGTGAAAGTGCAGTCACAAAAACCATCAAGCGCTACAAAGAAACTGGCTCACATGCGGAACGCCCCAGGAAAGGAAGACCAAAAGTCACCTCTGCTGCGGAGGATAAGTTCATCCGAGTCACCAGCCTCAGAAATCGCAGGTTACCAGCATCTCAGATCAGAGAGCAGGTCAATGCCACACAGAGTTCTAGCAGCAGACACATCTCTAGAACAACTGTTAAGAGGAGACTGTGTGAATCAGGCCTTCATGCTAGAATATCTGCTAGGAAACCACTGCTAAGAACAGGCAACAAGCAGAAGAGACTTGTTTTGTGCTGAAGAACACAATAAAGAACACAATAAAGTAAACTCTTTCAATGAGAAGGTGTGTCCAAACTTTTGGTCTGTACTATATATATATTGTAACTACTCCGGTCTGCTCAAAAGGACATCATGCTTCAAACTGATATCCACAAACGTTTATTTTCTTCCTACAGGTCATGAAATACCGATGGAACACCGTGAAAACTAAAAAAAAAAAAAAAAAAAATCAGTATTTAAAATTCACATTCATCACAATAATAAACTCAAATTGTACATTCCATATGTAACGAGGCAATAACAGCTTCACAAGTATTTACCATGTGCGCCTGTTCGACCAGTACTAGAGTAATATTGCAGGTGAACGTTTATTCCCTTATTGTTGTTCTCTTGTATTTCTCTCGTATTTCTCTGACTCCTCCGTAACTTTCTCTCCTACCGTTCTCCCACACTTCCGGGTCACGCTATCACATGACTCGTAGAGGTATAAATTTTATCTACAGCATTGTTCATTTTACAAGCAAACACATTTAATTCCAATACCAAGTTACCCATTACTTTAATATTTGTGCAATAATTAAATTAAATCAATAAAAGAAAATCTCACAACCCATTCACCTCCTTCCATGGTATTGTACATACCTATAATAGCGCCAGCTACACTCCCACCAAATTACCTTTGATACAATGAAGATTCTACGCTTTATTCTTCATGTAATACATCAATGGGTAATTTCCAAATAAACGATTTTTCAACTATACACATTCAGAAATGAACAGTAAAACTCTATAGTCACATTTCCAATGTAATACCAGTAGATTATAACCTTCAACTACTTTCCACAAGAACAACTAACTTTTGAATAGGTCTCTCTATAATCGATGGCTTATGTAAACGTTCACCCTTCTTTCCCAGCTTTCTGTCCCCGACTTTTAGGGTCACTTTCCTAACCAGTCCATCATCACCCTCATGAGCATCTACAACCCTGCCCAGTGTCCATTCATTGCGAGGGATATTTTCATCTTTGATTATTACAATGTGACCAACTTTCACATTGCGTCTAGGTGCATGCCATCGCTGTCTGAGGGTAAGGTTAGTAAAATATTCCCTTCTCCATCAGTTCCAAAACTGCTCTGAAAGATATTGGACCCTTCTCCAGCGTTTTGTCGCGTACAGATCTTCTTGAATGAACCTGCCGGGTGGGGGCAGTGGTACAGAGCCTTTCATGGTGATCAGATGATTTGGTGTTAAGGGCTCTAAACTTGAAGGGTCACTGATGCTATTAACAGTGAGCAGGCGACTGTTTACAATGTACATGGCTTCATAAAGAAACATCCGTAAGGATGCATCGTCTAGCCTTCCAGCACTTACGCAATAACCTTACTCAGTACACTTCTTATGGTTCTGATTTGACGCTTCCATGCACCTCCAGCATGGCTTGAGCTTGGTGCATTCATGAGAAAGTCACACTGTTTATTTGCCAAGTATGTAGTCATTTTGTCTTTGTCGATTTCTTGTAGAGCTTTTGCCATTTCATTTTTTGCTCCCATGAAGTTAGATCCCTGATCTGACCTGATTTGCCTAACAGCTCCACGGATGGCTATGAAACGTCTCGGGTTACTTGGCTGTAACCCTGTTCCCTGATAAAGCGGGAACGAGATGCTGCGTGAAAACGATATGGGAACATCTCTTTGTTGCCCGGTTGTGAAGCCTGTGCATGTCAAACCCGCCAAATACCTTCGGCTTATAACCTGTGCCAGGCATGACGTCACCGAATAAGGTGCACCTGCAGGTTATAAGTAGGAGTGAACCGGAAACATCCTCAGGTGAATTTTGTCTGAAGGACGTCCAGGCACGCCAGCAGTGCGGCATCGGAACGCAGCATCTCGTTCCCGCTTTATCAGGGAACAGGATTGCAGCCAAGTAACCCGAGACGTTCCCTTTCAAAAGCTACACTCAATGCTGCGTGAAAACGCTATGGGAACGAGAATACCAACGCCGCCGCACTGCAAGTGTCTGGACCCCCAGGTTGTGTAGCGTGTGTGCACAAGCCAAGGAGGTCTCAGACCTAGCTCTGCGATGCAGACTGAAGGATCCGTGAACCCGGAGTAGCATTGACATCCAGACTATAAAATCTAACAAACGTGGGTGTAGAGGACCAGCCTGCCTCATCACACACATGCTGCAGGGGGACACGTCTTGCCAAGGCATTCGATGAGGCAATCCCCCTGGTTGAGTGAGCCCTGATTCCCAGAGGCGAAGTGACCATGCGCCTCATAGGCTAGGGCAATGGCATCTCTCACCCAGTGTGACAGAGTCTGTCTAGTGGCAGCCCCCCCTCGGTTGCGGCCCCCATGGCAAATAAAGAGCTGCTCTGACTTACGCCACTGGCTAGTGCAGTGGACGTAGATCCTAAGAGCACGTACTAGACACAGTAAGTGAAGTCTCTCCTGCTCCGGAGCTGTGAAAGGCAGAGGACAGAAGGCTTCAAGCACAACTGGGTGCATGGTCGAGAATGGAACCTTGGGAAGATAGTTCAGGTGAGGATGCAGGATAGCTTTGACTAGCCCAGGGGCAAGGTCTAGGCAGGATGGGGAGACTGACAGAGCCTGCAGATCCCCAATCCTCTTCAAAGAAGTAATAGCAATAAGAAAAAACACCTTAAGAGACAGAAGCCTGACAGGCGCTGACTCTAGTGGTTCGAAAGGGGTGTCGCCAGGCCTTCGAGTATGATAGTTAAGTCCGATGAAGGGACCGTCGCTCTAGTGGGCGGCTTCAACCGTTTAGCTCCACGAATAAAACGGGCAACTAAATGGTGCTTGCCCACAGAAACCCCGTCATTCAGAGCGTGACACGCCGAAATAGTGGCTACATACGTTCTGAGCGTACTAGGGCATAAGCCCGAGGACAACTTTTCTTGCAGAAACTCCAGCACTGAAACAATCTGGCAGTGAACTGGGTGTATGTGTCTTGCCATGCAGCAATTTTCAAATACACTCCATTTGAGGGCATAAGTTCTTCTAGTGGAGGGAGCCCTGGCACTTAAAATGGTTTCAATTACGCTGGCTGAAAGCCCAGCATATCTCAGTTGTTGCCATTTAGGGGCCAAACGTGAAGGTTCCAGAGCTCGGGCCGGGGATGAAGTATTGTCCCCTGTGCCTGAGACAGAAAATCCCTCCTCACTGGAATCACCCAGGGTGAGCCGTCGAGGAGAGATATTAGATCCGAGAACCACACTCTGGTCAGCCAATGGGGCACTATCAATAAGAGGCGCAACCCTTGTTGACGGACCCTCGCCAGGACTCCCGGGAGCAGAACCATAGGTGGAAACGCATAAAGGCGTAACCTGGGTCACGTGTGGGCCATTGCGTCCAGACCCAGGGGAGCTGGAGTAGTCAGAGAGTAGTAAAGGGGGCATTGTGCTGCCTCTTGTGAGGCAAAGAGGTCCACCTCTGCTACGTAAAATCTTTCCCAGATTTGACTGACTACTTCGGGGTGGAGCTTCCATTCCCCCTGTTCTTGTCTGGATAGCAAGTCTGCCCCTACATTCATGTGCCCTGGAATGTAAATCACCCTGAGGGAGAGGAACTTGTCCTGTGCCCAAAGCAGAACCTGGTGCGCTAGCTTGTTCAAGCGGCGCGAGCACAGTCCACCCTTGCGATTTATGTACAAGACTACCACAGTGTTGTCCACCCGCACTAGGACATGGTAGCCTCTCAACTGCTGGAGGAAGTGTTTCAGGGCCAGAAACAGAGCCATCATTTCGAGGCAATTGCTGTGCCATGCGAGAAGATGACCTCTCCAGATCCCCTGTACTGGACGGCCATCCAAGACCGCACCCCAGCCCGTGAGGGAAGCGTCTGTCATTAGCATCTTGCGACGACAAGACGGACCTAAAGTGGGACCCAAAGTCAAAAACCGGGGTCTAAACCACATAGAAAGGGTACGAAGCCTTATTAGCCTCTGGGGATTGGACCTTCAGTGAAACCCCCTGGCTCTTAGCCACAACTGACAACGCCCTCATGTGCAGAAGGCCCAAAGGTATCACCGTGGACGCAGCTGCCATGAGACCTAAAGATCTTTAAAAGTGATGGAGTCACTTTCTGGCCTAGCTTGATTTCCTTCATGGTGTTGAAGGATGGGTTCGACACAAGTGGGAAACAGCTGTGCCCACCTTGTGATCGAATCCCATGTGACACCCAAATATGTTGTCCTCTGAACAGGAAAGAGAACGCCTTTCATGGCGTTGAGTCTCAATCCTAAAGAATGGATATGAGCTAGGATGACATACCGATGTCGAAGCGCTAGCTATTAAGACTGAGCTAGGATCAGCCAGTTGTCTATACAATTCAGAATACGGATGCCCTGGAATCATAGAGCCAGAGCTGCACCCGTGCATTTTATATGTGCGGGGTGACAGGGCTAGGCCAGATAGAAGGACCCGATACTGGTAAGCTTCACCCCCGAAAGCAAACCTCAGGAACCTCCTGTGTTGTGGCAATATTTCTATATGAAAATATGCATCATTCAGGTTGACCGTCACAAACCAAACCTCTGGTTGAATTTGAGAACAATCATTTTAGCTGTCAACATTTTGATGTTCAGCCCAAGAAGATGTAAAATTGGACGCAACCCCCCATCTCTCATCTGACAGAGGAACATGCTCTATGGCCCCTTTGCCAGCAAACTCAGTCTGTAACTGCCAAGTCAGCAGATGTGCTCGCTCCGGTTTCATGGAAGTGAAGACCACACCATTGAAAACGCGGAGAACGATGTGCAACGGAGGGGGGGTGTTAGGTGTCCGACATCCTGAAACAAGGTAGGAAGGAACCGAGCACCTAACATTTCGCTGGAGACCGCTGCTTCCCGAAACACTAGAGGTGGCGGAGATTAGACAACGGCCCCCATAGGGTGTCAGGGAGGAGTCTTTATCCCTTATTGGACTTTTTACACGTCCCTCCCCAGGGGGAGACACCCCCGTGGTCCTGGGCACGTCAACTTCAGGACTTCCTTTTTGGTGGAGATAATGCTCCTCAGGTCCGGTGCCTTTTTTTTTTCTCTCTTTGAGGCAAATTGCGAAGCGCGACGAGTCCTTCCCCTGTCTCTACGAGGGGGTAGCTGGCTCGGCACACACTCCTTCTGCACCTCACGTCCTCATTGGGACCAGACCTGGTAGGGACTGGGTGACTGACGGTCCCGACTCCTGAGCATGGCAGGGGAGAAACCTCTCAGGGGTCTGCTCGTAGAGCTTCGCCTCCCGAACCTAGTGACGGCGGCTTGTTTACAGCTGAAAGGCAAGGAAGGGGGGGGCATCAAGGAGGAAAACACGATCCCTGACCTTGATGCACGTGAGATTAAACCACCATGGCGACCGCGGCAGCCATAGAACGGCCGATAGCACGGGCCGTCTGCTTGGTGGCACAAAGAAATAAATCTGTGGCTTGGCGCCATCAATAGACCCGCCAGTGCTCAGAACTCTTAGCAGGTGAGCTTGGTATGCCTGAAAAACTGCCATGGTGTGCAGAGCAGCACCAGCCTGACCCGCTGCCTGAAAAGCTTTCCCCACCAACGAAGATGTTAGTCTACACGGCTTGGTGGGCAATGTAGGCTTTTTCAGGGAGGATGAGCTCCCAGGAGAGAGATAGCTCACAAGCGTCTCTTCAATCTGGGGTATCATCATAAAATGGGATGAATAAGGCTTATTCCATGAAAGAGTTAACTCGTCATAGAGGTCGGAGGGGGAACTCTCGTTGAGGCCACTCCCCTGGCCACCTGACAGAAACTGTCGTCTAACTTTGAGCGCTTGGGGATTTAAATTTTATTTATTTTTGCGGCGAGAAAGGAAATCTATTCAGTCCCTTCACAAAAAGCGCCGGAGTGCGCTTGAGAAGCGGACGCTAAAACTTCCTGATCCCGGGAGAGCGCGAGAGAAAGGGGAAAAACCCCGTCGTATGCGCGTCTGCCCGATCGGTGCTAGATCTCCATAGAAGCAAGTGAGGAATTCTCTTTCCCCCGCTCATAAGAAGCGCCGGAGCGCGCTTGAGAAGCGGACGCTAAACACTTCCTGATCCGGCAGAGAGCGAGAGAAAGGGGGACGTCCCGTCTCATGCGCGTCTGCCAGATCGGCGCGCTATGTCCATGGAAGCAAGGGTTTAATCTCTTCCGTCTGCTCATAAGAAGCGCCGGAGCGCGCTTGAGAAGCAGACGCTAAACACTTCCTGATCCGGGGAGAGCGCGAGAGAAAGGGGGAAATCCCGTCTCATATGCACGCGAGCCCCAGGAATGCGCCGCGGTTCGCGGTTTCTCTTTAAAGAAAGTGAGCCGCGCGCGAAGTGCCTTAATAGCTTTCCAACCAACTCTTGCCATTATCGGTAAGTAAAGTTTTTCTTTCCTACCGTGATTCTGTTGCACACACACACGCAAACACAAAGCGGTCCTGAAGACAAAAAGATCTGAGGATGTTTCCGGTTCACTCCTATTTATAACCTGCAGGTGCACCTTATTCGGTGACATCATGCCTGGCACAGGTTATAAGCCGAAGGTATTC
>JAAGKR010000887.1:53390-65875 GCA_011419295.1 Clarias macrocephalus | reverse complement strand
CCCAGGAATGCGCCGCGGTTCGCGGTTTCTCTTTAAAGAAAGTGAGCCGCGCGCGAAGTGCCTTAATAGCTTTCCAACCAACTCTTGCCATTATCGGTAAGTAAAGTTTTTCTTTCCTACCGTGATTCTGTTGCACACACACACGCAAACACAAAGCGGTCCTGAAGACAAAAAGATCTGAGGATGTTTCCGGTTCACTCCTATTTATAACCTGCAGGTGCACCTTATTCGGTGACATCATGCCTGGCACAGGTTATAAGCCGAAGGTATTCGGCGGGTTTGACATGCACAGGCTTCACAACCGGGCAACAAAGAGATGTTCCCATAGGTGGGGAAGGGTCAGTGCGATCTCTAGGCAGATCTGCCATTCTTTGTTCCTCTGGATGCGCACGAGCTCTCCTGCACCATACACACTGTTTGATGTACTTAGCTACTGCTTTACCTCCTCCAACAATCCAAAATCCATTAGCTCTGATCTCATTTAAGGTTTGGCCTTGACCTTGATGCTGTGTCTTGTCATGATGATGTGCAATAATAAGTCGTGTAATAGCAGAGTCTTACAGGAGTATTACAGGATGCTTTAACTCAAGGTCTGTACATGCCTTTCTCAGCCTCCCTCCAACTCTCATTATACCATCCTAGAGGAATGGATCAAGCTGATGAAGCCTGTTGCTACAGGGTAGCTTTCCTGTTTTCTGTTCAAGTTTGCTTTGCTCTTCTTGAAAGGTATTTTGCTGCGCAAGTTTGACAAGAGTTAATGCGGCTTGTCTCTTTTGTTCTACATTTGGAGGCTCTGCTGCCTTTATTCGTTTAGCCATTCGTTGGATGCGTGCAACCACATTAACTGCTGTAGTCCACTTTGAGAATCGTGACAAATAATCTGTAATGTCACACTGTTGTGTTGCTTCAGTATCCAGCACTTGAATAGCCTTTACCTCCGGATCTCCCACCAGCAGCTCTGTCGTATGTTGCTCAGTTACTATCTCTCTTTCCCATAAAAACTTGGGACCTGAAAGCCAGTTTGAGTTCACAAGGTCTGCTACTTTAAGGCCACGTGAGGCGTGATCAGCTGGATTCTCTGCTGTGTCAACATAATACCATTGCTCTGGGTGTGTAGTTTGACGTATTTTTTGGACACGGTTGGCTACAAAAACATGAAATTTTTTGGCCTCATTGTTAATGTACCCAAGAACTACTTGTGAGTCTGTCCAAAGGTATTCTTTGTCAACTTTGAGCTCTAGTTCTCTTTTTAGCATGCAGCTCACTGCGGCTGAGGTTACAGCTGCAGTTAGTTCTAACCTTGGTATGGTGAGTATTTTGGTTGGTGCAACCCTTGCCTTACCCATGACTAAGGTGCAGTGTACTTGATGTTCACTCAACAATCTGATGTAAGAACACTGGCCGTATCCTTGACTGCTTGCATCAGAAAAGTGATGTAGTTCGACTCTCTGCACTTTGCCAAAGTTTCTGGGCTTGAAGCATCTAGGGATCTGAATCATTTTGAGATTTTCTAGATCTCTCATCCAACTCTCCCACCTCAGCTTCAGTTCGGTAGGTAGTGGATCATCCCACCCTATACCCTTTTTACACATTTCTTGCAACACTCTCTTTCCTTCTAAAATGAAAGGGGCTAAGAACCCTAAGGGATCATAGAGAGATGATACAACAGAGAGAACCCCATGTCGTGTTAGGGGTTTTTCATCAAGCGTCACTTGGAAGAAGTTATCATTTTCTACGTTCCATCTTATTCCCAGTACTCTTTGCGCTGGAAGGTCATTGTAGTTGAGGTCAACATCCTTTATCTCAGCTGCCTGTTCTGTTTCTTCGATTGAAAAGCCTAATCTTGCCTGGCTTTCGCGGATGATAAACACCTTGATGTGTTATGTACCAGACATTTCCTGATGTTGGCTGTGTAACTGCCTTTTCAGCATCACCATCTCTAAGAACTCCTTCCATGAATTTTACATAGTCGTTTCTAAACTTGTTTTTAATACTGAGATCCACACAGGTACAATCATTGACATGTTCCCATTCTCACTTCCTTCAACCAAGCAAGATAGGTTGGATATATTTTCTTCCGCTACGCTTTATGCAGGTTTGACTGCAGGAGAGCGATCTTCATGCAGCGGAGTTGGATGGCTTTTCTTGCATATGCTGCACATAGCTCTGTTCTTACAGTCCTTAGAATTGTGACCTTTTCTCATGCAAAACACAGATTGTTTTCACGTACATATTTTTTCTTATCATCCGCAGACATTTCTGATAGCTTTGGACACTTATGTATGGTGTGGTTTCCTCCACAGCAAGCACATTTACTCATGCTTGAGTTTTGTGGGGGTATGTCTCTTTTTCTTTGTTTATTAGTGTCTCTTGGAACAACTTCCTCTACATAATTTCCTATAGGCGTAGTTGTGGTGGTTGGGGTGTCTGTTTGAGATGGTTTTACATTGATAACAAAGGCATTTGCTTTTGTGCGTTTTGTTTCTCTTACCGGACTTTCTGCAGGTGACTTTAAGACGAGTAGGGACGACACAGGGTTACAAGCTATACGTGCCTCCTTGGAAATAAAGGAAGCAAACTGTTTGAAGTTTGGGTAGTCCTCGCCTTGATCGAGCTGTTCTTTTACGTAGCGATTCCACCTGGACGTTATCCATTCTGGGAGTTTGGTCAACAGCTTCTGGTTCTCCTCACAATCATTTAGCACTAGTAGACCTTTTATGTGAGGCATTGCATCACTACATGTTTGCAGAAAATCACTGAATTCTCTCAGTTTGACATATTCTTTTCCACCAATTTTTGGCCATCTGTTAAGTTTTTCCCTGAAAACGCGTTGCACTACAAAGGTATATCCATATCTTGCATTGAGCCTTCTTAAGCTTCTTCATCTTTACGGTAGAAGCTGCCTTCAAGAGTAGATTTTGCCTCTCCTGCTATGTATTTTTGCAGATAAAATAACTTGTCAGCAGGATTTGTGCATCATCTCTCTATAAGAGCTTTAAAACTTGTGCTCCACTCTGTGAAGTTTAAGGGGTCACCATAAAACACAGTAGGCTCTGGAGCAGGTAACTGAGTGAGAGCTATTGACTCTTGAACCGCTTGCACAATGGCCGATTCATTTTTTGTGACCGAATAGTCATCACATTTAACGTAGGAGGTGGATAGGCTAGGACTTACTTTGCTGCTTGCATACCTCTCACCTTTCTCTTTGATCTCCTCTTCGGTGTAGATCATCAACTTTGCTTGCATTACCTCAATGTCTCTTTGATTTTCAAGCCTTTTCAGTCTTTGACGGTGAGCTTCAATAACTTCCTCCATTTCGACTTCAACTTTCTTTGCAGCTAGTTGTGCGGCTGCCTCTGCTCTCTTGTTCGAGATGCTAGATGTCTCTGAGAGGTGATCAGAATGAGAACTGCGTGCCGTTACTCTGGAGACAGTAAACCCATATATTGATCTGGCATATTCATTGTCAAGAAGCATGCATACTCTTGCCTTTTCTTGCACAGCATCACTTTCTTCCTCTGTTAGCCGTACTCTCTTTAAACGCAACAAGTCCAAAGTTACAGCAGAGTATGCATCAACTTTTCTCCGAATTTCTTGACTTGGGGCTATTGCTTTCTAATATTATTATATAGTTCTTTCAGTTCGGAATCAAGCATTTCAACATCATCCATCATGCAACATAAATCCTTTTCTGGACATGCTGCCTTTAATCTTGTGCAAATGTCTCTTACTTTAATTTTCCATTTATCATAGACTAATTGGAACTTTGCTTCCCTTTGGGCTGATTCTTGTTCTTTTAGCTCCTGCATCTTAGGTGTAAAATGCCTTTCACGGGAGGACTTTCTTATTCCCTCTTTAGGATGATCAGAATCAGAATACTTTACATTTTCTTTTGGTCTTACAAGTGCTTCCATACATAGTTCACCTTGTTCTTGAAGCTCATGGTTGATTTGGCTATCATTTTGTAACAATTAAGTAAGAATTATCATGGGAAGTCATTTTGTGATGTCCTGATTCATGTATCCTTCAATAACTGAGGCCCTTTATGGTTGCACACTCTGACCTTGAGACGTACGTTTGGGTTTGGTCTAGCTCCTGCAGATGAATCCTTGAACTCTGAAGCCTGTAGCTCTCATGCGACTCTGGCGCCGTCGTGTGGTTGCAGCGGGAAGCAGCAGCCTCGTTATGATGGATCAGGTCACGTTTTCACTGTAACTACTCCGGTCTGCTCAAAAGGACTTCACGCTTCAAACTGATATCCACAAACGTTTATTTCCTTCCTACAGGTCATGAAAGACCGATGGAACACCGTAAAAACTAACAAAAAAAAATCAGTATTTAAAATTCACATTCATCACAATAATAAACTCAAATTGTACATTCCATATGTAACGAGGCAATAACAGCTTCACAAGTATTTACCGTGTGCACCTGTTTGACCAGTAGTAGAGTAATATTGCAGGTGAACATTTATTCCCTTATCGTTGTTCTCTTGTATTTCTCTCGTATTTCTCTGACTCCTCCGTAACTTTCTCTCCTACCGTTCTCCCACACTTCCGGGTCACGCTATCCCATGACTCGTACAGGTATACATTTTATCTACAGCATTGTTAATTTTACAAGCAAACACATTTAACTCCAATACCAAGCTACCCATTACTTTAATATTTGTTCAATAATTAAATTAAATCAATAAAAGAAAATCTCACAACCCATTCACCTCCTTCCATGGTATCGTACGTACCTATAATAGCGCCAGCTATTATACACTCCAGCTTTTAAAAAATCATCACAAAGGCTGATGTGGCGATAAGAGACTACAAATGGATCAAGGCAAAAAAGCTGGAAAACTTCGACCTGGATGCTAATCGAGGACTTCGTATGGTGAGAACTAAATACCACCTCGAAAGACACCTATTACTAGGACGTTGCCGTGGTACTGGCTACAGTGGAGTGAGATATGGAGGAAGCATTTGTGCAGAAGTTGAGTTTGAAAACATCAGATGGGGAGCATCCAAGGAAGTAAATGTCATGCTAAGGGATGACATCCTATGGACTGATATATTGCTCTGCTTATGGCGTACATTGGATGCGCTTAGTTAGTATGACTTCACACTAGATTTTTCACCTTTTGGTTTGGGAAAAAGACAACGTATGCCATTGTCAAAGCTACAGACCACAGAAAACCTGTATATGCTTGAATACTCTGAAGAAGGTCGCAAGATGTCAACGGAAGATGAGTCTAAGGATCTTAACAAGGATCCTAACAAACTGCTTAAATGAATGTGAGATCCATAAATGCCTTTATGTGTTATAAGTAAACTGTGTCCAGGTGGTGAATGCACTGTCGAGCAAAAAAGCTGACAAGATGGGAATTTTTCCTTCTAAATTGGCTATACTGAAGGTTTTTTCGCCCACCTCTGGTATCTTATATTTATATTACTCTTTATGTTTAATGTGTTTAACATGCTACTTACTATCTACGTTACAATTACAAGGAAGAAATGTAATATTACTTTTATGTTATTTACTCTTTGCAATACAGTCACAAGGGAGAAATATGTGATTTTTGGTGTAAGCTACTTTAAACTTTAACTACAGTAATGAGGGAGAAATATGTGATATTTTGGTGTAAACTCTACATTTTAACTCAAGTGCTAACTAACTTAATTTTTGGTGATAACTTTAAACTTTTTCTCTTTTAACTTTTGAATGATATGTTTTGTTTAAACTTTTTTCTTTCTTTTATGCGACTTAAAAGTCGCAGAGGGGGAAATATGTGAGCAATTTTGGAACATGATTACTCTTGAAGACATACGAGTTCATGCTTAAACTCGTATGTCTAATAAATTATAAGAAATAACATAGGTTAAAGTAAAACTTACAAAATGTTCAACTGCAGAAATGGGCAGGAAAAAATATTTTTAAAAAAACAAGCTGTAAGAAGACAGAATGTACAGAAAACTGCACATATAGTGATGCAGTGAAGACATTGCATATTGGAAGGCAATACTCTCTGGGCGAGAACAACAGCGAAAGGAAGTTCAGTGAATGGCACAAAAGTAGAAACACGTCTGTTTACAGATGGCGCAGGAGTAATATCGGTTTGATTGCCAACAGTAACACTTTGTCATGAGGGTGCACTCGACCGGCACTAGGACCCGGAAGTAGTACGGTCGGGTTTCCAGGAAACATAAAAGGAGACAAAATTTCGGTTCATATTGCTCAGTCAATGAGTTCGCCCATGCCTTTGCTGACGCTACGTAACTATTCTGTGAGTACTCACTGATTCAGGTTGCTTCTTTGATTGAGTGTGTGTTGCTAGAACGAGGGTTTATTTGTGTAGATCCTTGCTCTTCACGTACGAGAGTTCTTAGACTAATCGCGTGGTTATCCTGCCTATTCGTGCTGCTTTCGCATTTGGGTTTACCATCCACGCTACACGGGCTAACTGCTAAGGCTTTTCTGTTTATCCTTCGGTTGCTCGTGACACACTTTCACCAGTTTGTGTACTGACAAACACTTTGAAATCAGTCTGAGTGGCAACATCATAAAAGATTGGCGGTACTGTAGTTCAGTACTGCACTCAGACCCTATGGGAGTGGGAACATGGGGGAAAGGAGTGGGTGCACAACATCGCTTAGCGGGTTTACCGCTGGGGCCATCGTCCCTGACATGAGTAGACCCTTTCTCTTGAAAGTGCACCACGGTGCTCACAGGGGACCAATCATTGACATGATAATCAATATCACTGTCCATACTGTCTGAGCCATCCAGAGAGAGAGAAAGATTGGTTGAGCTAGCACAATTGGATGTAACAAAAGTAAAATAAGATACACAAGCATGACATGAAACAAAATAAAAGACAATAACATTGAAACAATACATAACGAGATGCTTACCCATGGGCTGTCCTCCAGAACTGTAAAAACTAACCCGGAAATGCAGAAGTCAGATAACGGAATGACGTAAGAACAACAAGCACCATCTTGTTAATTTGTCGAGGTACATTGCTTTACTATTTTTTTTATAAACCAAAAAAAAAAAAAAAGTTTAGAGATAATGGGAAGTAAATTGTGAGAAGATTAGGATTATAATGGGAGTCAAAATGTGACATAAAAACCAAGGAAAAACCAGATTATAATGGGAGTCAATGTTGGAAGGAAATGGAAAATAAAAAACTGTAGGAGGGGCAAATGTGCCCCTCCCCTTTTGTGAAACTGTATAAGGAATGTGCATATGCTTGTTAAGGCAGTCTGCTCTTGGAGATGCTTGAGTTTGCAACTTAAGCATTTGAATATGGCTCATTTGGATTTTATTGCTGCAATAAACTCTGCTTACTTCATCCAGATCTTCAAAGTTTGGTTTGTTCATTAATTCCATTATTTATTGATATGCATTGATATTACTAGTGTCTAAAGTTAACCATGCAGTATTAACATAATATGTAGAGGACTTAAAAATCCCCGACATGGGGACACTGTGAGGACTCAGCTTCAGTAAACTCTCAATGAGAAACTCACTAAAACACCATATGCCAAGTTAAAGGACTCAGGTGAGAGTTATTCATGTAATAGTAAAGGTGATTGCTAATGGTAGCTTTAATAATAATATATTTATATCACATAATCTTCCAATTAATGAAAGTCATGTTTTGATGTGATTAGTTTCCACAGAACTGAAGAGGATTCAGCAGTATGCAGGTACAGTGAGGTTTCTGATTTCCTCTCATATTAAAATGTCCATATCAGCATTATACCACTGCATCATCAGACTTCGGCCATGTCCACACGTAGCCGGATATTTTTATTTTTTCTCTGTGGTTTTCGCCTTTTGTCCACACGCAAACATCGTTTTGGTCGTTGAAAACAGAGCTTTTGGAAAACTTGGCCAAAGTGAAGATTTTTCAAAACTCCATTTTTGGTGGTGTTGTGTGGACAGGGGAAACGGAGATTTCGGCTTGTTGTAACGTCACCTTGTGCCGATGATGTAACTGTCTGTGTGCTCGTCTCCTTGATTTGGGCAGTAGCAGACGTACGTATGGAAATAGCGGAAGTACAGTAAATTAGTGACTGTGTTAACATTGTGTACTGGACTTTTTACATGTGTGCACATACACGCGCAGTTACTCACACAGTACGTTAATTAACAGACGTGCCTGAATGTACTGCTAAGCTCACTGCTGCTACATACTGTACAAAACTGACTACACACACCCCGCAGAGAGCGACGGCGGTTTGGGATGAGACCCGGTCGGACTTCTACAAAGCTCAACAGGTAATGACGTTTTGTCTAGACTTCTGATTGGCCCCCTGTTGATTAAGGAGGCTCCTAACAGCGCTTAACAGGGCGTTTTGCATTTTCATGTGGACAAAGATATTTTTAAACCCTAGGTCATGTGGACAGAATTATTTTAAAAAACAAATAAGAAAAAAAACTCAGTTTTTAAAATACCCGGCCACATGTGGACATGTCCTTATTTTCATCTGTAGATCTCTCCAGCTAAAAGTAAGTCTTAAAGTGTGTTTCTTTTCCCTTCTGTTCTGTCACTTTTTTTATGTATTTCCTGAAGAACAAAACAATACAAACACAATCATACCACTAAAGTACATTTTCAGGAAGAAGAAAACTCTCAATACTCATCCTCGACAGGCAATGAATCCTAATTCATTAATTACTGAGTGATTATTGTATATTTTCTACCTGCATATTCACATCACACACTGTGTGTTTCACTCAGTGGCTGTGACTCTGGATCCTGATACAGCTCATCCCTATCTCATGCTGTCTGCTGAGGGAAACCAAGTGACACATGGAAACACACGACAGAATCTCCCTGATACACCAGAGAGGTTTAAAAAAAATGTGTTGTGGTTCTGGGAAAGCAGAGTTTCTCCTCAGGGAGATTTTATTATGAGGTGCAGGTCAGAGAGAAAACTGAGTGGAATTTTGGAGTCACCACAGAGTCCATTAACAGGAAGGGGAGGATTACACTGAAACCTCAGAATGGATTCTGGACTGTGATACTGAGGAATGAGAAATACTTATACTGAGGAATCAGTATAAGGCTCTTCCTGATACCTCTGCCCCCCTCACACTGAGAGAGAAGGTGGAGAAGGTGGGGGTGTTTGTGGATTATGAGGAGGGTCTGGTCTCCTTTTTATGTTGTGGAGTCCAGATCTCATATCTACTCTTTCACTGGTCAGTCTTTCACTGAGAAACTCTATCCATACTCCAGTTCTGGTTTAAATGAAGGAGGTAAAAACACAGCACCACTGATCATCTCTCCTGTTTTTAACAGTGCATAAATTTATCACAGATTCATTGTTTTTTTTCCTTCTCTGATTAATTTTTTAAATAATTATTCCTTTTTTAACCTGCTAGATGTTTTATTTGTTTGTTTTAGCTTAAACCTTTTTTAAAACAATGATTATTGTCATTAGAAACATAAATAAAGATAATTTACAGTTTACACTGATCTTTTTTTTTCTTCAGAAATTAATGATAGTATAATAAAAAAATATTACATTTATCTACTGGTGTCTGTGTAAATACAACAAAACAAAACTGTTTCTGCTTAAAACTGTGTTTCTGCTTGCACGGTGGTTTAGTGGTATACAGTATATACAGGATAATGAGATTTAGATGACAACAGTGCAATCAAATTCATAGCTGAAACAAGGTTTTTTTTAATTTTTTTTAAATGACAGCATAAGAATGCATTTTCTCTATCATTGCTAAATTCTGCCATCTGCTTCTACAAAGGAAGAAAACTTTCTTATCTGACCTACTGTATAAAAGCAATTTGTTTTAACATGAGACAGCAGAGTCTCTTCATCATGAGGGAAGGGCTATCTGATTGTTCAATGACAGGTGGACTGGAGGACACTGATGTTTTTTATCTGATTTCATTATTATTTAAATCCTGCTAGGGTTATATTTGACTGTTTTGCTAAATTGATATGAAAATAAAGGGACAAATTCTGACCTGTACAGTCCTGCAACTTTAATCTGTTAAAGTGAAATCTGCACAAATCAAAGGTGAAGGCAGAGGCAACTGCAGACAACATATTAACTAAAGTACAAACAAAGTAAGCATAACAAAACATTAAACTGTGTGTGTGTGTGTGTGTGTGTGTGTGTGTGTGTGTGTGTGTGTGTGTGTGTGTGTGTGTGTGTGTGTGTGTGTGTGTGTGTGTGTGTGTGTGTTGTGTTAGTGACATATGATGTGTAATGCCTCTATTAGATAAAAGCGTCTAGGCGATAAGGTCTTCATCATAACTTCCAAAAGTGGAGCTGGAGGGCGAGGAAAAGTTATCCAGGAAACCAGATGGGGTAATAAAGTCCCAGGGAAAATCGCAGGAGTCCAAGCAGGTGGAGTAAAATCTAATTTATGCTTCCACATTGAGCCTATGTGGAGCCTCCGCACATAGGCTAGGCAAGCTCTGCAATTACACTGACAAACCACTAGATCGGGTTTCAATGCCACTGTGCCAAATTTCTGTCACGCTCTTGTGCGTGTGTGTGTGTGTGTGTGTGTGTGTGTGTGTGTGTGTGTGTGTGTGTGTGTGTGTGTGTGTGTGTGTGTGTGTGTGTGTGTGTGTGGACAATGGTGAATGAAGCTGAGCAGATCTTGTTCATCATCGTTTTAATCATATGCTAGATTTATTTATATCCCATGATATAGATGTCACTAATATAGAGGTTCTACCTCAAAGCGATGATGTCACAGATCATCAGCTCTTAATATATACTCTACCTGTAAAACAAATTAGATGTCTCTCCTCATGTTATTGATTTGATAGAAATATTAATCCAAAGATAGATTCAAAAGTAATCTGCTGGATCTGTCCCAACTTTTTACTATACCCCTAAATGCAGATAATCTAGATGAAGTGACTAACAGCGTAGGAACTGTTGCCCCCATCCGATTAAAAAAGGTCAGAGAAAAAAAAACACCTGCACATTGATACAATAGTCATATGCAAGCCCTCAAGAGAGCAAGCCGTAGCCATGCTGTAAGTAATAAAAAAAAAAAATACATAAAAATAAACCCACGCTGAATTCTGACATTTAACAGATACAAAAATATGTTCATATTTAATCATCTAAAACATAAAAAGTTTACTCTAATTTAATGTTTGACAGTAAAGAACAAAAGGTTTTGTGTTTTTTTTTCTGAAGTGTATGTAAATATCTGGTTTCAGTTGTATGAGACTCAAATTATTTTAGCTGGACAGGTTCATGTTATTCAGCATACAATATGTAGCTTCCAATGCGTCAGTCCACATGAATAACCTGAGGAGGCCACGGATGCCAAGGGTAGAAGAAAAGGAGGTGTACCTGGTAAGTTTCATTGTTACAAATACAGTATAGGCTAGTCACTTTTCCTCAGTAAAGGAACAACAGCATCCCTGAACAAGATAAATGGGTGATCCATCAGAAAAGCCTCATTAATATTCATGATGGAATCTGCAAATGACTGGCCACTGATTTCAACGTTTCATGTTGTTGCATACGAGATATTCTGAGAAGAGATTGTAAGTGATTAGAGCAAGAAACAAGACTTACAACTGTGAAATATACTGTATATTCATTTATTCATCTTCTATAACTCGTATCCTGTATATGGTCATTGGGGCCTGAAGCCGATCCCAGGAGACTTTGGGCATGAAGCAGAGTAAACTCTGGACAGTGTACCAATCCATTGCAGGGCACACACACACACACACAGACACACACAGACACACACAGACACACACAGACACACACAGACACACACAGACACACACAGAAAGACACAGACACACACACACACACACACACACACACACACACACACACACACACACACACACACACACACACACACACACACACACACACACACAAACAATTGAAGGAAATCGGAGCAAACCCACAAAGCATGAGGAGAACATGCAAACTTCATGCACACAGACCCAAGGCGGTATTCAAACTCGGACCCTGAAATGAAAAAATTAAAATGTCATTATGTGATAAAAGAGTCAATGATGACCGGGAAAGTAAGTCACTCTAACCTTATTATTTTTTGTGATAATCAAAGAGGATTATTTTTGCATGTATGTCAATGAATCTTTATACTATATTCACAGATACACGCACACAAATAGCAGAACACCTCAGTTGTTTTGCAAAATAAAACACTTCAAAACTTTACATTAATTTAACAAAACCCAACTTTGACACCATATGGAACACAAATGGTTCATACATTCTGATTCTGTTAGATTAATTTACACACTGCTGCGCTTAATCTTAAACACTTGTAACTTTTATACTTTTCTAATGATATAGTCTGTGTTAGATTTTTTTATTAGTGTAAAATACATGAATATTGAAAAAGAGACCTGTCACCAGTACTGTACATTGACAAAAATATTTTACTCTCAGGCGATGTCCTCTTTCGGAAGACAGAAAGGGAAGAATCTTCTTGAATGGTGAAT